>QTSX02002883.1:0-207500 GCA_014839935.2 Entomophthora muscae
TACCTTAGATTTAAAGGTAAAGACTTCAGAGTCTTTAAGACTTATATTAATTTGTGTAAAGGCCTGAAACCATACTGTGGTACTTTTCTACAGGGCCTCTAAGGTCAACTCAGGGGAGTCCTTACCAGAAGGACTTAGCGGGCGGTGAGAGGGGAGGTGCTAATCAATAGAACTTATGAGAGGAGGCAGACAGGGGGTCTGTCTCATATACCTGATAGGAGGGTGGAGGATAGAGGCAGGAGGGTGTGTTCTGGCAAGGAACACAGATAGGTTATAGCACTTACTGCAGTGCAACACTATCTTAGCAATACAGTAATCTATATCTGTAAAGATATTGGTAGAGCATCTATAGTACATACCACAGTACAGATAACTCATAGCAATAATGGTATTCTATAACATAAGTTATGAGGTAACAGACAGGACTGTCTGGAACTTACTCTTTCTATCAGAAGAATGGGAGGCAGCAGGTATACACCAGGGTTTCCTAAGTCCACAAGGGGAGAAGGAGGGGATAGCACTTGTGGTCAGGCCTGGGACACTAGCCTGGTAGGGGTGCTAGTATAGCAGGGGGACCTTCCTGTCACCTTTGGTCTCTGCAAAAGGAATAGCAGGTTCTTCTAGAGGAAGAACCTGGTTAAAGGACACTATCTAAACAGTAGAAATGTCCAGCCAAGTGCAAAGTGCAATGTATGTCAAAAGTGGGTCAAAGTGGTCAAAAGGGTCTTGTTTATTGTGAATGATGAGGACTTATATATATATACCATAAAGTGCATGACTACATAGGGTTCATTTATGAAGGTAACCTAGGCCTGAAATAGAACATCATGCCTTGTTTTTCTGGCATCACACATACTCTCTAAAGCTAGCACTATAGACGTTAATCCCCAAGACGTCCAAGGCCCCAATTCATGGCATAGGGGATAACCCTTCTAGTCTCCTGCTCCTCCCTGGTGGACTTCTCATCTCTGGGGAGGCTGTAGTCAAGAGCTTAGCCTACAATGACTTAGATCTCTATGCAGATGACCATGATGTGCCCACCCCCACAATGGAGGCAGTGCCGGTGTCTACCCCTCCTAGTTTGGAGGTGAACAACTTGGTACCTCCCCAAGTGACTGTAAAGACGTCTTCCTCCCCCACTTGTATACCCTGGTTGCTTGCTGGGCTAGCACTAATGGGGATGAATGCCTAATTCCCATGGTTGTCCCCTGTGTCCTCCCTTTGGTCCCCCCTCCAAGTAGCTATCCCAGTACTCCACTGGGTGGTATCCTGGTTGTTCATCTCACCGGGATGGGAGCCAAATTTAGTTAGTTTAGCCCCCTCTCTCACACAAACACGGAAACCCAGTACACATAAACATATAATATGACAACATAAGAGTAACAAATTTTTATATGAGTTAACTAAGAAGGTCCTTCATACAGTATATCAAAAACATTGGCAGAAATTTTTTTCTTCAAAGTTAATCTTGTGCAACCCAAACAATAAGAAGTGCACCCAGCAGAAAGCGCCAAGGCTGAAGGTACCCAAGAGGGTCTACCAACAGATCCTCTGTATGCAAGGATGCTGAAGTAGGCAATATAATTTCCAGAAACAAGGGGAACATGGTAACTCAAACCCAGAGTCAGGATGTTTATACTGGAAGAGCAGAGAATATCAATCCCAAGGTGCCAAAGCTTACTAGAAAAGCTCAAAAGCTTTTCACTTCCAGAACTGTGAATAAAAAAACAGTTGATTAACTTCTCTTGAATAATCACCTGAAAAATGCAAAGATGCACCCAGTGAAAGTATACATGTTGTCGTGAATGCCACTATTCACCATGTTTTGATTTCGCCTTTGTTAGGTTATTTTGAGGACAAATCTCTCTCTTTTGCTTTTGCCCTTTGAAATGAGGCTGGCTCCAAATTGGGAAATAAAATTTCTCAGTTTCCTGATCCTGCGCAACTCACTTGCCCCACTCATGCTTGTGGTGAGTGATACTACTGTCCTGGTAGTGTTTTTTGGTCTTGTCTACCACTATATAACCCTTTTCCTATTTTCTAAATAAAATTAAGTTCTATTCACATTTTTGTCTTTGTGTCTCCACGTACTTTGGCGCCTCTCTAGCCATGTCTAGCAGATATAATTCATTCAGGGCCACAGGTTAATCACATAGCCTTCCCTGCCATTCTGACGGAGACTTAGTACAAATCCAATCCTAAGGTTAGGATTTCCTGTTGTGGCTCTGTGCTGCGCCTCAGATCAAAACAAAAATGATGCTCACTACAAGGGCTGTAAGCCGCTCAGTTACCCCTTTCAAAACAACGTTTTTAGGACCTTTGCCTCCATCCATACAAGAGCTGACTTTGTCTGAAATTACCAGTCCTCCTATTGAGGAAGACATTGATGACCCGCCTATTGTCCCTACTGTGCTGAACCTTGTAAATGGTCCCCTCCTAGTGGCCTACCCTTTGGGTACCCCTGACTTGGAACAAGTCATGGCAGTAGCCCTTGGGATAGCCTGTGATGGGGCCATTCCTTGCCTCCAGCTTCAGTTCAATTGAGCAGAGTACTACAAATTGATTGTAGCGCCACAATTTCCCTGCAGCTCCTCTTGGCAGCTGGCTCTGCTGAACATTTATTGACCTCCTTTGTACAACCTGTCTTAGCCCATCATCAAATGGTATTGGGGCTCCACGTTCAGGAGATTTAATTGCTGCAAGCCGCTGTCACTCATCACTGGGATCAGTTTGCAGCCTACCAGCAGTGGATCCATTCCCTGTTCTCCTTAGTATCCAACAATCAGTGTGACTTTCTCACCTCCCAATCTTGCTTGGTCACCTCCATTAAAAGGATGCGCCAATCTATCCACAAGTATGTCAGAGAGCGCCTACATGAGTTCCACCAGCTGGAACAGCCCTGGCGTGCCCAAGTAGACTCCACTTTAAACGCCTATCTCACCAACTTTGAACAACTTGTGCAGCAACTCAACAAGATCAGTGCTTACTCCTTCAACCAAGTACAGCAAGTAGTGATCCATGCTGCAAAGGTCCTCCACAAACTTGGCAAGGACTTTGATCAAGAAAGGGCTACTACTGCCACTACAATTGCCAAACTCCAGACTCAAGTAAATGAACTGTCTGCCCCTAAAGCAGATGCCCCGCCTTCTCCTCCATCCAAAAAGTTAGCAGATAGAGAACAGAGACTCTGGGATGCCATTTGAGATTTAAGAGCATCTACCTGCAGTCAGGATTCCCCCCCAAAGCCCCTCAGCCTGACCCTCAACTGCTTGCTCTGATGGCTCAGGTTGCTGATTTAGAACAAGAGGTTGCTACTTTGCGTGAGGCAATGGCGTCTGTTGTTAGTCCACCTGAAGTTGTGGGCAAAGATGGTTGTTGCCCTGGCTTGTCAGGAGCCCCCCACATTCATTGTGCTAGAGAGTTGATAGCTCTAGCCAATGAAGTGGACCTCCTGAAGCAAGATCACTCTGAGCTTGATAAAGAGGTACAAGAAGTAAGTGAAGTGATCAATTCAGTAAATGTCAGGTTTGCCCCTTGTCTTTTGGTAGGCCTGCCTCTTACTTCCCAACTGGCTGAACTGTCCTTGGTAGTAACAGCACAGGGCCAGCGCCTGGATGTTACTGAGCAACAGACCACCCTAGCTAATAATACGGGCACCCGCACTGCTGAAACCTTGACTACCCTTGAAGAAAGTGTTTGCCAGCTGTGGGCCATGCAGCCCCCCACCAAGTCAGAAGCAGAATTCTCCCCATGCATAAATGTACTCAATAGCAACAATGATGGCCCAACTCCAGAAGCTCACTTCAAGCCTACCTTTAAGCAAGTCTTTGACCCCAAAACCTTGACCATTGCAGCTTTCCTAACTATCTATGAAACTTCCATGAGAAGAGCCTCAGCTGAGGTTAAGAAGGAACACATTCTGACCTGTCTACACCCGACCTGACTAGAGGTAGTAGTGCCAGAGCTGCCCACCATTGAGACCTGGGAAGATATGAAGCAACTTCTGATTGACAAATTTGGTGGTGACCTTAATTTGGAAGTGAAGAAGGACGCCTTCATGCACATCACTTTCAAACCAAAAGAGACCCTATCTGAATTTTCAGATAGATTCTACATGGAGGGACAGCAACTGATTACAAGCCACCAGTTGACCGCACATGAAGCATAAATGGCTTGCACTCAAGCCCTCAAGGTTAACCAGCTCCTGTGCCTTCATTTCAAAGCCCATAAAGCTATGCTTTCCTCCATGAAAAGTATAAAGACACTGCTGCAGGATATTCATCTCACCCATTCTGGGGCAGTTGTGTGGGAGAATTGTGCTGCTTCTACCTCTGGTTTGTCTTCACGGGGCCCATGTATCCTTACCATGAACTTGCAGAATCCTTCTCAACAACAGGGTTGCCATAACTGTGGACAAATAGGTCATCATTCCCAAGTCTGCACCAATCCTCAAGTTGAAGGAGCTGATCCCAAGGAACAGGCGGGAAAAGAACAGTCAACCTAGAGGTGGAGAAGTTCTCAGTTGAAAATTATTCCCAGTCTCCTCTAATTACCCCCTCCATTGCTGACTCTGAGCCTGCTGACACTGAGGCTCCTTCCATTCTGCTGATATTCCACAACATCTCTAACAACTCTGACATGGATGATTCTGATATGGAAGATACCAATGCCTATGGGTATTCAGTCCTTGATATCCCCAAAACTATTGCAGTTCCTTATAAGCTACGTTCTGGGAAAACTACAAAAACTGCCAATCCTCTGTCTGAAGCCAAGGAAGTTGTCTCTTACCCTTACCTCACCCAAGCCAAGAGATCTTCTGTGCTTGTCAAATCTTCCAAAGAAGCTTCTGAGGTTGCTGACGCTGTGTTCAAAAACGTCTCTGTCTTTCTCTCTCTAAAAATGGTCTATAAGGAGTTCCTGGGCCTAAGATGCATGATTGAAAAGTGGAACAAAGAACTAGCAGATGCCCAAGACATTCTGGCTATCCTCCCTCCCTTTGGTTGTACCACCACTTGTGTGGAAATATCCATCCAAAAGGTGAAAATTAAGGCTGTCTTAGACATGGGGTCTGAGGTTAATGTTGTCTCCTCAAAGCTTATCAAGAAGATCAAACTTGCCCCCAACCTTAACTATTATCAGTTGTATGGCACAGCTGGGCTGTCCATGACTTGCGCTATAGGAGCTTATTCTGCTCTGCCCATGCAATTTGGCAAGCTACTCTTGGCCGCGCCTGCCATTGTCTTGGAGAATGAGAGCTATGACCTGCTAGTTGGTACTCAATTCCTTAGGGAATATAATGGTATCATCAACTTAAAGGACGGCTACCTCTCTATCTTAGGATATGAGGTCCCTCTGATCTTTGAAGAGCCAGTTAAAGTTCCTGGGAAGCGCCTCAAGACATGTGCCTTAGAATACCCCACTGGTGTTTTCACTTTAAAATACTGTACCCATTCCTCCAACATGGAGTGCCCTCCCATGGCTTGTCCTGTGTCTGAGGGGATTCCTCTCCTGGCCACTTCTGATGTGACTATTCCTCCCGGGTCTCAAGCTATCCTAGACTCCTGAATATTGTACAAGCTGCCTGAGGGTACATTCTTAGAGTTGTACTCTCCTCCCTTGCTAGGTCACAACAAACCCTATCTCTGCCCAGGAATCTTGGATGTCTCTCATAAAGACCCCGTTCAACTGCTGTTTGCCAACTTAACTGATATCCCCATACATGTGTCTAGAGGGCAAGTTGTTGAATGCTCCTGACGTCCTATCACTACATCCCTTTGGAACGTTCCAGGACTTTAACTTACCTGAGGATGAGCCCCAAGTCCTATCCTTGTTCACTGCTCAAGACTTACTGCAGCTATCTCTGGTTCATTAGAAAGAGGTGCTTGACCTATTGGATCAGTTTTCAGATATCTTTGTTAAGGACAGCATGGATTATGGGTTAGCCAAAGGTGTCATTCACCAGATTGATACTGGTGATGCTCCCCTTTTTGCTATCCCCTACCACTGCAGTTGAGTAGAGGATGCCCAGGTGTCTAAAGAGATAAAGAAACTTCTAGATGCTGGACTGCTTGCTCCTTCCCAAAGTACATGGTCCTCTCCCTTACTCATACTAAAGAAGAAGGATGGAGGTCATTGTATTGTGATGGACTACCGATACTTTAATTCCTTAACCAAGAAGGACTCCTACCTGTTACCACACATTGACAATGCTCTCTGTTGCCTTGGGGCCTCTAAGTTCTTCTCTGCCATGGATCTGGCTTCTGGCTACTGGAAAGTTGATCTCTTTCTGAAAGATAGACAGAAGGCTGAGCTTATCACTTCAGAAGGTCTTTTTGAACCCACTTGTATGCCCCAAGGACTCTGCAATGCCCCTGCTACATTTTAACGGGCTATGGACTCCATCCTGAAAGATTTGAAGCTCTTCTGCATCCTCATATACCTTGATGATATTAATGTGTTCAGCCCCACCTTTACCAATCATTTGGACCACCTCAAAGCTGTCTTCCTCAAAATTTGGGAGGCAGGCTTAAAAATCAAACCCTCTAAATGCTTCTTCTTCAAGGAACAGCTTGAATTCTTGGGTCACAAGGTCACCCAAACTGAAATACGCCTTATGAATAATAAGGTGGAAGCTATTGACAAGATGCTGCCTCCCACAAACCTACAAGAGGTCCAAGTCTTTCTTGGTATGATGGGGTGCTATTGTCAGTTCATCCCTGATTTTGCTGAACTAAGCAAACCTCTCATCTAACTCCTTTGCAATGTACCCTTTGAGTGGACTGACAGCCAACAACAGTCTTTTGAAGCGCTGAAAGCCAAGATCAAAGAGGCTCCTATCCTAGTCTACCCTGATTATGATAAAGAGTTTATCTTGTACACTGACACAAGCAGAGTAGCTGTGGGTGCCATTTTAGCCCAACTTGATGATGAAGGCGTGTACCAACCTGTAGCCTATTCTTCCTGAGTCCTCAACAAACACAAGAAGAACTATAGCGTCACAGAAAAGGAATGCCTAGTTGTTCTTCATGCAGTAAAACAGTTCAGACACTACGTTTACAGAACTTACTTCACGGTAGTTACAGACCACTCATCTCTTAAGTGGCTGCAGCAATTAAAGGAGCCCAAAGGTTGACTAGCCCGTTGGGCCTTACGCCTGCAAGGATATGATTTCACCGTGGTACACCGTCCTGGTGCAAAACACCAGAATGCTGATGGTTTGCCACAGATGCCTATCCTAGCTATTCAGTCTGCAGATGCTGATTGCTTATACAAGTTGATAGGGTACCCTGACTCCTGGATCACTGAGCCAGAAGAAATCCGCTTGGCACTGCAGGCCCTATCAAAGGATACCATGATTCAAGATAGACAACTCTTCAAGAAAGTCAACCACACTTATCTACCCTACTTTTGTTTTATCATGAGGTTTGCCATCATCCTCCAAGCTCACATTGACACAGGACATTGAGGCATAGTAAAGACTTATGACTGGTTGTGTAAAAACTTCTATTGGGAAAATATGCGCCTCTTAATTCCTGACGTCCTTGCCTCCTGTCATTCTTGTCAGCTCCAACAACCCTGATCTTCCCAAAATCAGTTCAAACTCATCCCACCTAAGCATGCCTTCCACACTGTGAGTATTGATGCTGTTGGGCCTCTCCCTTGTTCTAGGTATGGGTGTTGATTCTTCTTGGTGGCTGTAGATCATTTTAGTAAATAGGTCAAAGCCAGAGTAACCAAGGACATAACTGCCAAGACCACTGCTAATTTCTTACTGCAAGATATATTCTACCGCCATTGTTGCCCTCAAGTCCTGTTTTCTGACAATGGGACCAACTTTAATGCTTGCCTCATTACATCCTTTGTAGAGGCTGTGGGTACCCATCAATCCTTCTCTGCACTGTATAACCCATTAACCAACAGGACTGTAGATCAAGCTAATTCCACCCTTGTGTCCATCATGAGGAAGCTTATCCTCTCTGATGCTGCTAACTGGGATATGTTTCTACCTTCTGCTCTCTTTGTGTATAGACTCAGCAGACATTAAGTGACTGGCCAGTCCCCCTTTGCCATGCTTTACAGTTATAAAGCTTCAACCCCTCAATCTTGGGACCCCCGTTGATTGAGGTTAGCACTTCTGCTAATCCTGAAGCTCATGTCAAAGACATGCCTAATTATATCATTGACATTCAGGCAACAGCATATTCAACTGCCTATAAGGTCAAGACTTTAGAGCTCTCACCTTCCAATGCTTCTAGAGCCCCCTCCCTGAGTATCAACTAGGCGGCCTGGTTCTCTACTACCAGAATTGTACTAGAGGCAGAGCCCATAAGCTTGACTCCCTCTGGGTTGGACCTTGTGAAGTCACTTACAAGAAGGGTATTGAGTATACTGTGAAGCTACTGTCCTCTGGCTATCCTTTTGCCCAGATACACTCCAAATTCCTCCGTGAATATCAACTCCCTGTGTCTAATCTTGAGGGAGGAGATATTGTAAATTGCGCCATTAATATCATTTCAATATGGCCTTTGAATATTGATATGTTCAAAGATTTAGTTGGTTTTGCTTTCAATTTTGAGAATTTCTCACCTTCCGCAAATGGGTCTGGTTCAACTTCCACCCATTCTGGAATATCATACCTGCCCTGAACTGATCCTGGTATGAACTCATCCCAACATGACTCCCTCTACCACTCTGTCTACCTAATGAGTGATCATTGACCCTTGTCTACTATATAAGTAAAATCAATTCTCCTAATAAAGACAAGTTTATCCACATTTGTGTTGGCTTTAATATTCTTCAAGCCTTTTCCTTTCCTTTTTGCCAAAAGGAATTTCACATTTTGTATTCCAGGAAATTAAGGTATGTGCCCTTAATTTTTCCCTGAAGGCTAACCCAAGGCTAGCTTTGAACCTCAAATCTTTTTTTATAAAGATTTCCTGCCGTGTCCTCCTGGATGTTGTCCCCAGGAGCCAAACACAACAGGGTAAATATTAATTTAGGTTTGGCACTTATTGCACATCAACCAATAGAATATTTTCATCTTCACCCAGCACAGGTGGCCCTTGCTGGTGTGGAATAGTTTAGTTTCTTCAGGATCATTTCCTATTATCCCAAACATACTTCAGGCTCAATGCTTAATAATATAATTAATATGAGAGTTCAAGATTATGGGAAATCAAACCCAGCACCTCAGCACTTAATGTAAAAGTAAGGCAGTGCCTGTAGCTTTACCAAGTGCTGCAGCAGTAAATTATGTATCAACTAAGCGCTGTGGCGGCACTTATCATTGGCTGATTTATGGTTCAGGTCAACAGACTACTGCTGATCCAATATACATGTATTTTATATTACCAATTTATGGTGTTTGGCTGCTGTAATTAATATCTGTGAGCTCTGTCATAATTGGCATCATTGCTTGGTCAAAATTCCCAACAACCTAAAGAAAGAAATAATCAACTAAATAACTGACTCAAATAAAAAGATCCAACCCCATAGGAAACACTTTCAGTGCTCAATACATTAACACACAGACCCAATAAGATTCCATTAAGGTAAAAAAAGAGAAGTGAAGTGCTTAACAGAGCCACTTCCCCCACAAAAAAGGATTCATGTAGTAATCAGGACATGAATATTATTGCCATGACCCAGGTAACCTCTGATAACCCTATACTGCTCACTTCTCAGTCTAGAAATAAATTTCACACTTATTCTTTCTGTTTTTGATGTTATTGTGACACAGCTTTTATTTGATAAGTGGGAAGAAAAATCTATAATTGAAAAAATATATTTCAAAAATTTGAATTTCTAACTTTTAGGAAAACATAAGAAAGTGGCAATGAAAGATAATAGAGATATGAAAATAACCAGTGAAACACAATAGTTTCAAATCCCCTTTGGGGAAAATTTTTTTGAGGTATAGAAATACAGAAAGATACACATTGTCATTGAATAAAAAGCCCTGAATTAGCCATAATTAAGAACATATATATATACAGCCTCTAACCAATGAAAATTTTTATTCCCTTAAAGGGTTAAATTCTTTTCACAAAGATTTTTCTCACTACATGGTACCATAAAATCTGAGTCAAACCTGAAGGCATACCAAAGACAGCCTCAAGGACCAAATATAATTTACATCATGTGTAGTCCTAAAATTTAGCATAAAGAATGCTCAGAGTGGCTTTTGAGCTTTATGAATGAGCACTTTAAAAAACATTGTAAAAAGAGCTATAGTATACTTATATTATATTTAATATCTATATCCTAATATATATAAACCCTGAAAAGATTTAAACACTTTAATAATTAATATTTAGGACAATAAACTAGATATTAAACAATCTAAGTATAAGCTCTTTTCTAATAATTTGTTCTTTTAGGCTGTATAATTAGAAATTGTTGAAGCAGCAGGGTCAACCTGCCAACAAGGCTCTGACTAAGCAGGGTTGAGACCCACAATCCAGCTTCCTGGTGACCCACAGCCAAACAAGGAAGTCAACTTAAATTCCCAAAATTGACAACATGAACAAATGATGATCCTATACGGTGGATGACTTGATTTGACGCCTGACCCTTTACCAGGATCAAGCAACCCCCTTCATCATCCAACTGAGTGATCAACACAATCATGTTCCTGTTATCCATGACTCACATTGACTAAATAATCATTATCTCTCAATAAAGAATAGTATCTAGTTTTCAAATATTTTCCCCTTGTAACTCTGCTAAAACAGCACAGTTACAACATTGGTAGCACAGGTAGGTTATTCATACTACCTTTTCCTTCGAAATTCCACCTGTTGTCTGTACTTGCTGCAGTCAACAAATTTATAAAAGAATAATGTCTGGCCTCCCTGTGGACTGGACACCCTACACACTGGGTATAAAAATACCAGAAGGGTTTGTACTATACCAGAATATGGTAATGCTGGTCCCTGCCTTTAACGCCCTATCAGTGTAAGGGTTCTTCCAAGCACCTACTGCTATCCTTTGACTGACAGAAAAAAGTATCATGCCCGCCCATGTAGCCCAACAACTCTGTAGTGCCACCTTGGAGTCATTTACTGGAGCCAATGGCAACAACACCACAGCATTGATACAATCTGCACAGAAAAAATTGGCAAAAATGGAATGCCCACAACAGTTTTGGATTGTAGAGATATCCATCTGCCTTACACCTGACGTAGGTACATGATGTAACAAGTGGCCCAAAGACCACACTGAGAAGGACTGGGACACCTTTAAGCAGGATTTATTGGCAAGGTTTTTAATAAAGGACACCACCCTCATGATCATACACAAAATAAAGAACTTGACCCAGACTGGAACAGTGAAAGAACTCACCCATGCATATGAAGAGCTCTGCCTACAGGCACCCTCTGACATGATATTCAAAAACCCAGCTATGAACCTCATGTACTACAACAAACTCAAGTTGCATGTAATGGGACACATCAACCTAGACCAATTAACCAATCTGCAGAGCCTTTATCAAGAAGCAGAGAAAGCAGAACAAATGTCAAATGCTCTCCACAGGGCCCAGACTGGAAAGGGAGAGAGACTAAGAACTCTCACCCACCAGGACACACTAATTTCCCCTCACCTGGCAACAACAACAATGGTGCAGGCCATAAGCCCTCAGTTTTGAATAGGCACAGAAACAGAATCAATAGACAGTCAAACAGCACTCACTTAAGAGTCACTACTACTCAGGACAACCAGGACAAAGGAGAAGCCCGGGGAGAGCACTAAGCAAGCCAAGCTCTCCCTGCAAAACTCCTGCCTTGCCCAACAATGAGTACCATCCCAAAGACGTGGACCAATGTACAATGATCCAGGTCCCCTCAGAGGACCCAGTACTCTACACCATTTCCAGACATCCCAATAAATTGATGTCTTACCCTTCCAGTTTTGCATTTACACTGACTCAGCGCTTCTGGACTCAGGCGCAGATCACACACTTATCAATAGTACCTTTGTGGACAAGTTAAAGCTAGCAACTAATCCTTTGTAGATTAAAAACGTAGTTTTAGCTGATCAACACCACATTGCTGTGACATGTGAGACTGCCCCCTTCTTCATTACGCTGGAAAATCTACACTTCATCATCCAAAGACCTGTCATTGACTTTCCCAGATTTGAAGTTGTACTTGGCCTGGACTGGCTACAAAAGAACAACCCCCATGTGGATTGGGTCATTTATGTATTAACCATCAAGCATGAAGGGGTTAATCATCAGATCTACCCTGACTCTGTGGACCAACTCCTACAAGATTACGTCTTTGTATGTATCACAGATAACCTTAAAGAAAAGGACAGCCTCAAAGCAATCAACTGAGATTCCTGCCAGTACAAGGTCATACAATTCAAAGATCACCAGGACACTGCCACTCCCCAGGATCAGAAAATTGTAGCCTGTCATCCTGAAATCTTCAAGGAAGCACTACCAGGGTTACCTCTAGAGAAACACATGTAGCAAGACATCCAGCTCAAGAGAGAAGTACCTAAGGCTTGGCCCATATATTGCCTCTCCCCAAACAAACACAATGCACTGTGCATGTACCTCAAAGAAGCATTGGAAAAAGGACTTATATGCCCCTCACAATCTCCTTTTGGCGCTGTTGTGTTCTTTGTGGCAAAGAAGGACGGAGCCCTTAGACTTGTTACTGACTACTAAGCACTGAATAAAGTTACCATCAAATTTTTTACCCCACTTCTACTCATTGACAACCTCTTTGACGCCTTGGGTGGATAATGGTCTTCTCCGAGATTGACCTGACAGCAGGCTATAACTAAATCTGCATCAAAGAGGAAGACATGCCAAAAAAGCCTTCTGTACCAAGTATGGTTCCTACAAGTGTTTTGTGCTCAACTTTGGGATGACAAATTCACCATCAACCTTTGTTACCTTCATGAACAAGGTCTTTGCGCCCCACATTGGCAAACATGCAATGGTATACTTATACAACATAATTGTGTACAGTTCCTTGATGAAACAATATCACAGGAACTTAGAGGCAGTTTTTGAGATCTTGGCATAACATAAACTTCTTACCAAGCCATCTAAGTGCCAGTTCTATCTCAAACAGCTGCTATTTCTTGGACATGTGGTGTCAAAAGTCAGCATTAAACCTGACAACAAGAAGATCCAAACAATCTGAAAGATGACACCACCAAAGAACAAGGACTAGGCCAAGCTCTGCACCTCCTAGGGATGATTGCCTATGTCCAATGGTTCATACCAGACTGCAGCGTCCTGATGGCCTCCCTGTCATCAATAACAGGCATCAAGTCTAAATTTGTGTGGACTATGCAGCATGACCTCTGTTTCCGCTGCCTGAAGGAAAAGCTGATGTCTGCTCCTATCCTTCAATACTCAAAACAAGACAGAAATTACCAAATGGAAAAGAATGTTTCAGATGCCTTCACTGGAGCAGGGTTACAAATTAAAACAGATAATGACAACTTTCTACCAGTAGCCTATGAATCACACAAGCTGCAGATGATTAATGCCTCTATCCATGATAAGAAACTGCTGGCCATTGTTCATTTCCTAGTGAAATGGTGCTGTTACCTAGAGTACTAGGAAGAATGTACTACTCTGACCAACCATAAGTCTCTTATCTATTTTAATATCCAGGACAACCTATCCAGATGCCAAGCACACTGGATGTAATTTCTTGAAGGTTTAACATGAACATCCAGAACAAACCTGGACCCAGAGCTTGTCATGGCAGACGCACTCTTGCACCTGTACATCCAAGCTACAAGAGGAAAGAATGGGCTCAACCCAGACTTCCCCCTCTTGGTACTTTGGACAAAGGACTTAGGCTTTCCCCCTGGCACCACAGACATAATAAAAGAAACAGTTATTAAGAACAAGCACTTATTTGCAGATGTGTATGGAACCTTACATCAAAAAATGTATGACAGAACCACCATTCATTATGTCCCCACACATCAGCAAGTTGACACCATCCTACGTTACCATAGAGACCTAGGACATACAAAAAGTCGCAACCTCTAAAAATTCCTTACACACAAAGCATATAACCAACCCTGTACTGAGATGTTCAGGAAGTCTTAGAACAATGAAAAGTATGTGAGAAGTTTACAAGCAATACTCCCCCAAAATCTATACTGCCTATTTTTTCATAACTGTCCTTCAAAGTGTGGGCCCTAGACAATGTAGGACCCATACCAAGAAAGAAGAATGAAAAGAAATACATCATTACTGCTATCAACTTTACCACTTGCTAACCAGTGGCACAAGAAGTAAGATCCCACACAGGCAATGAAGTAAAGAAGTTTATAGGAAAGGAGATCATTAGCAAGTTTGGAAAGCCAGAACTTCTGATAACTGACAGAGGCAAAGAATTGATCTCTGAAGATACCAACTTTTACCTCACCAAGAATAGAGTCAAGCACACTGTGACAACACCATACCATCCTCAGGCCAATGGACGTGTGAAGCAGCTAAATGGCAGCCTTGTGCAAGCCTTGTCCAAGCTCACCGCTGGGAGACCTGAAGACTGGTATAAGCAGCTACCAATTGCACTACTTGTATATTGCACCCAAGTGAACAGATCCACTGGGAAGAGCCCCTTAGAGCTTGTATATGGTATATAACCAAACATCATCCAAGCCCTTGTGCAATCAAAGTTGGATGTACCCAACAAAGCCCCTCCTCATTCAGCACTCCAAGTACTACAAGCCAATAATGATCAACTGTATAAGAAAGAAAAACGCCTACAAAACATGTTTGTTCCTATTCAAGCTAGACACAGAGTTGGGGACGGGGTCTGGGTAATGAACACAGACAAAAGAAAGCTGCATCCCAAAAAAGCAGGCCCCACCATCATATTAAAGGTAAACAAGAACAACAATTATCTAGTTCAAGTACTCAGAAAATTCAGAGAATATAAGGTTCTACATTATGATTAACTGAGACCCTTCAAAGCCTGGCAAAAACAACAAAAAATCATATTGCCAGCAACCAAACAACAGTTAGTCCAGTACAGCGCCCAGGCCCCTGACAACCTCCCAGATGATCTTCCTCCAGACAAGGCCAGTCTTTACCTGGGGGTGTTAAAAAAGAAGGGTTGACTTGCCAACAAGGTTCTGAATAAGCGGGTTTGTGATCTGCAATCTAACTTCCTGGAACCTGTAGCCAAACAAGGAAGTCAACTCAAATTACCAGAATTAGCAACATGAACAAATGATGATTCCATACAGTGGATCACTTGATTTAGTGCTTGACTCATTACCCGTGTTACAAAAGTAACATGTTCAAAGCCCCAGGCGGGAATCAAACCCGCTCCTAGCCACCAGGTGGGGCTGGCAGGCGGGGAAGATTCACCTGCACCTGTATTTTTGCTTTTTGAAGCAAATCCAGGTACAGGAACTATTCCCACCCTGGTGGTAGCTGTGGGGCCCGTTCTGGGCCCCAAAAGCTATGCCCAAGCCTTGGTGGGTTTGACTGGGGCTGGGCAGGCTAATTTTAGCTACCCAGTAAACCCAGTTCAAGCCTACCCTCCATTAAGTAATTTGGGGTCCCCAATTGACCCCTTTTTTAATCAAGTTCCTTGGCCTCAGGAAAACCTGTCAAGCCAGTCCAAAAAAGATGATCAAATTGGGGGGAAAAACCCATAACCCCAGAAGCCAAACCTGCCAGAACTAATGGCCAGCCAAGCCAATATGGACCATCAAAAAGCCAAACAACTGTTCCTGAAAACCCCAAAAATGACCATGAAGCAGCCAACCAAACAGCAGAACCTGAGATGTAAAGCCCTTCCACCCAGATAGCACCAGAAGAATGCCCAGAGGCACTTGCATGTGAGTAAGTATATAAATCATAAGTACCTGAAAAAGTTCTGTATCATCAGCCTTACCAAATAAAGTTGTTATGAACCTTTGGTTCACCAATCTGTTTCCATATATATTTTTGATACTCTTCCATCTGCATACACCCAAGTGTCAGCACCCATCCACTGGGATAGATAGCCAGACTCCAGTTGACAAAAACAAAGCCTTCAACTACTACTGTTCATCCAACGCTCCATTTGGTCCTGTGCATTTCACCAAGTATCCCCCAAATCCTGATCACAAACCCTGGACCTTGGAAGAATTGCAGTGGTACACCCACCCAAAAGCATCCAAGGAGCCCTACCAAATTTTCCATGACAGCAAAGCAATCATCATCTACCCTTTGATCTTCAACAGGAAGTACAGCAATCCTGCTGCCTACCTGGTCCCCATGGAACCACCTCTGACACCCAAACCAACCATCTCAACCCCACCCACTTCTGATGCCACTGGCCAGAGTAGTCAATTCCTGGGAGTGCTTTACCTGGCGCTCACAGGATTGATTGACTCTGCCTTGCCAGCAGCTGGGCCTTGGGCTGTGGCTGGGAAGGCCCTTTCCTACCTGGTAAAGTTAGGTCATATCATTTGGTGGGCTATTCCAGTACCTGCTTTGACTCTTTCCTTGCCTGCTGGAGCTCCACGGTACTTCTGGTATCCTGACAACCAGGATCAAGCAACCCCCTTCATCATCCAACCAAGTGATTAACACAATCATGTTCCTCATATAATGATTCAGCACAACTATACAATCCCTATCTCCAAATAAAGATGAGTATCTAGTCTCTAAATTTCCCCTTTTAACTCTGCTAAAAAGGCACAGTTACAATACTTTGTTAATTTTTATTATGCCTGACAGTTTACAAGCAGAATAACAGAAAGAACGTCAATACAAAATAAACTAAATAAAAACAAATAATAAAAAATAAAATGCAGAATAAATCATTTGGAATAGCTAAGCCTTTAATTGATTGGCTGCTTGGAGAGGAATGCAGGGAGAAACAAATCAGTGTGCCCATGGAATTTGGCCATGGTTTTGGCTGTGAGGGTATGGACACTAACCTGCAGTAAATTAAACAAATAATTAGGCCCAGGTGGCGCCCCTTTCTTGACTACTTGCTTGAGCCACCCAAAGACCTCCTTGATTGGATTGAGGAATGGGGAATAAGTGAGGAGGAATAACAGGTGCAAATTAAATGTGGCTAATTTTGGGAGCCAGTTTCTACACCAGGCTCAATCACCTGGAATCCCTTGAGAATATTGGCCACCTTGTGGAGCCCAACATTATCAATACAATAACATTGGTGAAGCCCAGGCTTGTGCACCTAAGGTGCTCCCAAACCAATTTAAGAAATTCCAGAAAAGCCCCACTATTGTGGGAACCTCTGATCATTTTATAGAGCTCAATACTGTCAAGGGTCTGGATGTACAAGCATTCTGGCTACTGCCAACCTACTTAACATCCAGCTATTGCCTGATTTGGTGCCATTCTAATATACTGTTTGACATACCAAGAATGGTAACCAAGCAATATCACATGACAATCCAAGTATCCAGTGGCTCAAACCCATCCTGCATATGACCAACCCCTAGGTTTGATACAACTGAATCTCTGCCACAGCCCAATCTATATAAGTCAAAATATTATCCAATAAAAGATACTTCTCTTCTCTCCTAATTCTATATTTGAAGCTTCCCCAAAAGACGCTCCTTATCACTGGTAGCAGCTACAGGTTTTTGACCACAACCATGAAAGAGAAAATGACTGACCAAAACCCACCTACCTTTGCTCACTTACTCAACCAGGCCACATCCCAGGAGACCTGGAAAACATACTTCTGCACCCAAAATATTGACAAAGATATACTTAGTGGATGCACCAAATTTGAAGGTCTGGTCATGCCCAAAGCATGCATCAAGATAATTCAATACAGTTGCTCTCTTCAACCACAAACAAATGCACAACCACCTATCACAGGTGAAGTTACCAACACCAAATACATTGGTATCAACAAGTTCTTTGGTAAAACCAAAGAAAATTTCATCAACTGGCTAGACCACTTAGCTGCTAAACTCCGCGCCAGCCGCATCCCCCATGAGAAATGTGTCCAGGAAGCCAGCAAGCGCCTGTATGAGGCTGCAGCTAACTGGTTTGCCACCTGGGTTGGCTCACAAACTGACAACCAGCTTGACAACTGGGAAGAGTCCTAAGCAGACATCACACACAATTTCCGCATCACCAAATCCCTCCAAGACATTACAATACAGCTCAGTGATCTTCCTCAGAAGACCACTATCACAGCTTATTCCAATGAATTCAAGGAAATATGCTGCAAAATCCAAAACCCAGCACAAACTGACAACGTACACACCATAACATCATTCATCAACAGAATGAAACCCTATGTTGCTGCCCTCATCTGTTCAGAGTCCAACACCTCCATGCCTGCACTCATTGCAGAAGCCAGGCGTGCAGAAAAACGCGCAAACATGGAATATGTGCACACAACAGCAATTGCTCCTCAAACAGCAATGGCAGAAAAAACTCCAATGGCAATAATGCCAAAGCACCAATCATAGCAACGGCAACTCCAATTGCAATAATGGAAATTGTAGCCAAAGCGCAAACTGCTCCTGTCCCAAGAAAGAGGACACCGCCAAAGTAAACAATGCTGAAATATCAACCCGCTATGAATCTGACCCCACATTCTCTGACCTCAAAGGTCTCAAAACAGAGTAACAGGGAAAAGAGGAGGGGGAAAGGCTTAAGTGCCCCTGTCTCCCCCCAACTTGACAAGAAACTGTACCAAGGCATAAACTTTGCTGCTTGTATCCCATGTGTCCCGCAATCCTTCATTTTTATGAACATAAAAATTAAAGATCACTCACAACTTCTTGTCTATTCATGCACTTACAAATCACATACACATAAAATTTTATTTGACTCTGGTGCACAACACACTATGGTCAGCAAACCATTTGTAACCAAGTACAAAATACCAGTTGTCAAATCCAACTTCAAATATGCCAGAATGGCAGATAAATCAAAGGTTCTACTTGAAGGCAAAACAACTCCCTTCAGAATTGACCTCCAAGGCATACAAACAACCATCAAAGGACTTTTCATGAACAACATAAACTATGACATTGTAGCAGGAATGGACTGGTTCACCCAAGTGAACCCCAGCATATGTTGGAAAACAAAAACCATGGCCATCAAACACAACAGAGTCAACTTTAACATCCTCAAAGAACCCAATGACCTCATTATAAGAGACACAGTATTCATCCAGGTCATAAACCAAGATAACTCAGAACGTCTAACTAAAGATAGTAACCTCCACATAATGAGGTACACCAAATTCAATAATATACAAACAACAAAAATCCAATGCCTAGAACTTGCGGCACTCCTAAACAAATGCCCATGTATTCAAAGAAGAACTCACAGAGTTACCCCCCAAACAAGAGGTCAAACATGGCATCAACCTATGTAAAGCCATGCCCAAACCTGCACCCCTCTACAAACTCTCTCCCAAGGAGACCCAAACCCTCAAAACACACATTGAGGACAATCTAGCAAAAGGATTTATTCACATGTCTGAGTCCCTGTGGGGGGCAGCAGTGTTCTTTGTAAAGAAGAAGGAAGGTACTCTGCATCTGGTAACTGACTACAGAGCACTAAATGCAAGCACATTGAAGAATAAATACTTTCTTCCACTTATAGATGATCTGTTTGCAATACTCTCAGGAGCCAAATTTTTCTCCAAAATTGACCTCACTTCAGGTTACAACCAAGAGAAAGTAAAAGAAAAGGACATAACAAAAACTGTGTTCCATATGCAATTTGGATCCTTTGAGTGTAGGGTAATGAACTTTGGGATGACCAACACTTCTGCAACATTTTTCACCATGATGAACCAAGCACTAAATGGTCTCTCAAATAAATTATTCTACCTCAACAATATCATCATATTCTCAAAAGCAAAAGAGGAACACCTCATGCATGTCCACAATATACTCAATTGACTTGCAAAGCACAAACTTTACACAAAATCAAGTAAGTGTCAATTTATGGAAAATGAACTCCTGTTCTTGGGCCACATTGTCTCTGACGGTGGCATCAAAGCAGATCCAGACAAAATAAAAGTCATAAATAACATGTTACACCCCACCTTTGTTAACCAAGTTAGATACTTTCTTGGTATGGTAGCATACCTAAGGAAATACATCAAAGACTGTGGGAAACTAACTGCACTAATTAATGACTTAACCAAGGGTAATACCAAAAAGAAATTCATCTGGATACCAGAATGCGACAATAATTTCCTACTATTAAAACAAGCTTTGATTAAAGCACCAATCTTGCAATACCCTAATAACAACAGGTGCTATGAGCTCAAGTCAGATGTCAATGACACCGCCATTGGCGCAGTCCTGCGCATCTGCCAGCCAGGGCAGCAAGACTTCCTGTCAGTATGTTATAAAAGTAGAAAACTAACCAACACTGAGCAGAGATACCCAATACACAATAAGAAATTGCTAGCAATATATCACACATGCAATAAATGGAGATGTTATCTGAAAGGACATTTAAACGTCTGAGTACTAACTGACCATAAATCCTTAATCTATTTCAAAACTCAGAACACATTTGCACGGCAACAAGCCAAATGGATGTCCCTGCTGGAGCAGCTTAATTTGGACATCTAATACAAAAAGGGGCAGAGCTGGTCACGGCTGATGCTCTCTCTAGACTATGTCAGCCTAGAGAGGATCATCCTGACCACCTGGACCCTGACTGGCCAAACCTATACAATACTGAGTTTAAAGCCAAAGGGAAAGACCCCTCAACACATCAACTGACCCACAATACATTAGTAAGGAACAAAAAGTATTTCCATGTATCAAATGGCACAGTATAATAAATTATTAACAACAAACATGTCCCTCACATCCCACTTGCACAAAGAGTTGACATCATATTAAGACATCACCACCTACTAGGACATACAAAGGCTAACAACCTATACCCCACATTAAAAGAGATAGTATGGTGGTCCAACCTCAAACAGGATATAGTCAATGTTCTGAAAAAGTGCACAGTGTGCAAGAAATACACCAGTACAAAGGCTCCTCAGCCAACAGTCAACCCAGTACCAGACCCTGAACCATTCAAGGTTTGGGGGCTAGACGTAGTGGGCCCCTTCCCAGAAACAAAGACAAACCAATGTTTCTTAATTGTAGCTATCAATTTTGCCACACACTGGCCAATCTGCTAGGCAACAAAGGACCATAAAGAGAAACCATAAACCAATTCATTAACAAAGCAATCATAGCCAACTACAGCAATCCATACTACATCATAACTGATGGAGAAACCGAGTTATCATGTCACATAGTAAACAACAACTTAAAAACCAAAAACATTAAACATTCCACAGCCTCTCCATACAGGCCAACGGCAGAGTGGAATGCCTAAACGGCAGCCTTATCAGGACCCTAGAGAAAATAATGGATGGCAAAGCCTAAGACACATGGCCACTATACGTGAAACATGTATTACTAGTATCCCAGGTCTGCACCAATCAAGGAACAGGCTATTCACTGTTTGAGATAACCTACAGATACAAACCAGAAATAATTACCTGCAATGAGCAGCCATACATAAAGATCCCCCTGGGGAAACCCCCCCACAGTAGAACAAGTACCAAATCTACAATACATATGCCTCAAAGCTAAAATAGCAGAAATAAAAAGGCTCAAAACACAAAAGGTAACCTCTACAGAGGAACCACTTCCCATCAACTCCCCCATCTGGGTTCTAGCTGGCAACAGAAAGAAACCAGACTCAGTATACAGGGGACCAGGAAGAATCATCAAGTACAGACCAGATCACAACACCTATCTAGTGAAATTCCAAGGTGCCAAAACCCCAATTATCAAGAAATATCACAGAACCTGTCTCTGCCTTAGTAAAGGAAAACACTTGACCAGACTGGTTCCAACTAGTAAACAGCTCCAGGAGCATCAGGCAGCAGCCGTTAAAACAAAGCCCTCTCCTGATACACCAGAGTAACCCCTTAAGGGGGGTGTTGAGGGTCTGGATGTACAAGCATTCTGGCTACTGCCAACCTACTTAACATCCAGCTATTGCCCAATTTGGTGCCCTTCCAATATACCGTTTGACATACTGAGAATGGTAACCAAGCAATATTACATGACAATCCAAGTATCCAGTGGCTCAAACCCATCCCGCACATGACCACCCCCAGGGTTCAATCTGACTAAATCTCTGCCACTGCCCAATCTATATAAGTCTAAAATATTATCCAATAAAAGATACTTCTCTTCTCTCCTAATTCCATTTTTGAAGCTTCCCCAAAAGGCGCTCCTTATCAATACCAAGGGGACAGAGAAGGGTTATCATAGAGTACACAATAAAACACATAGCTGCATGCTGGGACATGCTGTTCTTTTTGCCTTTGGGAACATAGTCATACTTGTTTCTCATAGAGGACGCAAAAGAGGAATCATCAATGTAGTAGAATTTGACAGGCCCCTTCTCTTTGAGAGCAGTGAACATCTTGACGTATTTTTGATGGTATTTGATGCTGCCAGGACTGTTTTGATTGTATGGAGAAACCCCAAGTTTTTTCATGGGAATCTTAATGTAAGGAATTTCATTCCTTATACACAAAATAATTATCAAATTGGGTCTGGCACAAAAGATTTAGAAGATAATCTCTTCACTTATACAGATCCTGAAATCTTAGCCTTTGATACGGTCAACAACAAGCCGTTTAATACACATTCAAAATTCAAAAATGAATGCTTTATCTTATATACTCTAAATTTAAAACCAAATGTGAAAACAGTTTCAAAAACCCTCTGATCTTAATAAATCCTACTATAAAATCAAGAAACTTAGGTTCAGACAGCAACAAGGATGACAACAACAGCAAGGATGAACATAAGGATTTTAATATAAAATCTAAAATAAGCAAAACACCCCAGTGTTTAAATCCACCAATCAGAGTTCAGAAACATCTTAAAAGTCTCCACTGAAACTCCTGCCAATCTAAACTACCAATCAGAAGTCAAAGATGAAACAAGCCAAGGAAATAACTCTCATCTAAATAAGAAAACCTGCCAAACACATAACCACCAGCCCAAATGCACCATACAAGCACCAGCAAACCTTACTGCTTCCTGCCTTGCAGGCTGCAGCTTGCTGCAGTTCTACAAGACAATAATTCATAATCAATCCTTGTAGCATCCTCTGGTAACCACTCTGACTATCCCCACATTTTTACTCAGTATTAAAACTAATCTCTCCCTCCTGAGCAAATTGCTCCAACAATTTTTATTCCTATCTTAGCCAATAAATCTATATTTTCAAAACTTCTAAAACTTGATTAGTAGATTAATAGGGCTCTCCTCCAATAACATGAAGCTCATCTTTATTGCATGGGTTTTTTGTGTGTTAATTAGTTATGGGCAAGCCAATGTGAAATTTGAATCTCCTGAACCTACCCCCACAAACAAATCAGAAAACTTCATTTGGTATTGTTTTGGTCCACGTCATTGCCATGCCCCCTATATAGAAACAGCTCAATTCCCCCCATTATTCATCCCAAGGCCCCCTGGTTGGTTTTGGGATATACCAGAATATATTATCTCTCAAACCATTTCACTCCCTTCCTGGGGAGATTCCGCTTATTTGGTCACCTCTTGCACATGTTAATGATAGGGATCCCAGTAGGGTCCACTCTAGTCAAATTCAACTTGGGAGCTCTCCTTCACTCCATTGGAGAGAGACTTCCCAATGAGTGGATTCCTGATACTTAAACTCTTCACGGTGTGATAGCTAATGGAAACTGAAGCCTTGATCCCAAAAGTGGACTGAACCATTGACTGAATATTTTCCAGTTCAAGATGGGAGTTTCAACTGATCTACTATCAGATTGCCCACAGGTGTTCCTTGACCAATAGGATTGGCTTGCGCTTGGATTTCTTCAAAAGGAGAACAGTCCCTGTTTTCAGGTAGGTTTTTTGGAGCCTGTGGGCAGATTTTTCTGAGATCCTGACTATAGCCGTGGTCTCCTGTAGTCAGTTGTCTCCTCCATGAGTCTCATGAAGGTCTCCCGGGTGAAATTGGGGATGACATGGTACTATGGCTTTTTGGCATTGGGAAGCAACTCCTCTGGCTCAGCCACAACACAGGGCATAGGCACCTGGCTGTAGAATGCAGCAACTTTTTTGAACACCTGCTACCCATCAGTGGTTTGATAGTATTGTGGCTCCTTATTGTCATCTTCCCCTTTGTTATCAATTACGTAAGGCTTAAACATGGTATCAAGGACAGGCTTCACCTTCTCCATGATAATAGCCTGAACACCATCACAGCGGTATACAGGGTTGTACACCAAGGATACCCTCTCAGTGGTGACGTCATTTACCGTTTTGCTGGTGATAACTTTGGTGTATTTTCTGGTCAGCTTCTGGACCCTGGGATTTATGCTCTGAGCCCTTGCACCTCAAGCTACTTGAACTGGTTGTGTCAGTGCAACCTCACTATTAAACTCTCCTCCCCCGCTCTTCCTGAGTAGGCACTTGTGTTGCACTAACTCTGTTCTTTGACCTGCAGGGGCAACCACAACCACGGCACACAATGGGTCCATTGTTACTCTGTTGTTGTGAAGCTTCCATTCTGGTATAAAAATAAAATAAATAAAATCAGTTTATCTATATAATTTATTTACTGTAATTTTTATTTTTCCATATATAGTAGCATTAAAGCTTGTAGTCACTGCCGTTTATTTCAAATTAGATTTTTATATTTCTATATCAATTATTTTTGGTCATAAATGTGCACTGTTACTTGTATGTTTTGATAAATTTGATCTTTTTATTAATTTTAATCCCAAAAAAGACACTCAAAATATTTATTTACTTTTCTTATTCTAGATTGTATTCTTAATTAGGACAAGCCAGTAACAGTATTATAGATTCACTCACTCATTTTGATATTTTTGTTGTCTGTTTCAGTTGCTATTGGGGTTTGTTGTTGGATTGAGCTTGTAACTTTTGTGACTGAGTTTCATGTGCTCATAAAAATATCGTAAACATAGTAGATGTGTTTTATGACTGAAACTCATGTGTTCTAGTGTTTGGTACATTTGTTGTTGAATCATTATACATTCGTCCCAAGTTTGAATAGGTTGTTGTATGACTGGAAATTTTTGCCAAATAGCGCACATCTTCTATTTAGATCTAACAAGTTGAAATTCGTTGTGCAACTGAACCTGCATGCTCTAAACTGACTAATATTCATTTATCTCAACAGGTTTGAAAACTACTGTATCTTACAACAATGAATACTTTAGCAGATCAAAATTGTTAATTTTATTCCAAAGACTTTTGAATTTGTGGAGTTGCAGCCATTGATAGAGAACCAAATATAAAATTTCTCTTAAATTATATAGAGATCGTTTTTATGATGGACATTAGAAAAAATTAATTCAAATTAATCAGGTCGACTAGATATTCTCCTCTAACAGAATTGAAGCATTTGATTAGTTTGCCTGCCTAAACGAAACAGTTAGATGTGCTAAAACGATATCGGTTCGGCTTATACAAAAGCCAGTAGCTAGCCTTGCTTAAATAGGTTACAAAGCCTTAATATATAGGTGCTAAAATATCACATCAACACTATCCAGCTTTTTTGAAACATAAAAAGTACCTTAGCCTCTAGAACTAGCCTCTCAATAGTTATATGCTCTTCACGAAGGTCAGAGTCTGTGCATAGCATGTGGGCTCTTTTAGTGCCAGGTAAAAGTCCTTGGCTGAGTTAAAACCAATAATAACTTTTTACCGCACTCTATTGGAGGTGTAACCCAGATATTTTTACCAGCTTCACTAAGCTGCAAGGCAATATTGGCTATTGACGTTTCTGTCACATAGCCATGCTCGTTAAATAGAATAACGTCAAAAGGACTATTAGGATCCGAGGGATCGACGCCTAAAATTAAACACTTTGAAAAATAAATGGCATTACCATTCCTGGCCCTTGCTTCGTTATAGATCTTGCGATTTGTTGTTTTGTGCAGCAAAAAGTCGTTTTTGGAATCTACGGGTATAAAATCAAGGACAACCTTTCGCTTTGAAATGTCTGTTAAGAAAATTAAGCGTTGTTATTCGTGATATCATGGTTTAAAACTATTGAGAGGATGTACCTTGTCCTGTATTTACTTCAGGATTTATATTTAATTGAATGTTGGACGAGGAGTCAACTACTAGCCGAATCTAAAGAATAAGAATAAACGAATACTTTTAAATTACCCTATAACTCGAAAGGGGACTTGAGCAGACAGCTGCAAGGGGTTAAAGCCTGAGGACAACAGTATATTTACCCTGAGTTTGTAATAGCTGGGAATCAATTTTTTCTTTTATAATTTCATCAGAAGGAAAGTCAACAAATGTTGATTTGTTAGATTTCTGGTAGAAGTACTCTCTAGATCGTCGTAAGCGTATTAGATGCTCCGAAAAAAACTCGATTCCTGGATTTTCATACTTTTTAGAACAAACAAAAGATTATGGCAGTTGCTTATAGAGCAAGATAAATAGTGAACTTAAAGTATGAAACATAGAAACCTTTGACTCATCTTTAAGAAATTAATAAATCTCAAAATATTTGAGTGTTTATGAATTTTGCTTTAGTAAAGGCTTGCGCTCACTTATCTTGAAGTGATTAAAGCAAAAAATGTTGAATAACAACATATATTAAAAATTTATTTTTATTTACGTGTTTCTCTCGATTTTCCAAGGAGTGACTATCTTCTTTGCTATTGAAGAAGTGAAAGATGAAGAAATACTACAGATACAAGGTTGAAGTGTCAGAAAAAATATTTTTAGGCCATATGAATACAGATAAAGAAAATAAGCTGCAGGATTAAATTAAGTTGTTCTTTAACTACGAAGAGCTATTGATGAGCAACAAAGTAAAAAGGAGGTTCTTTTGTAATAAAAAATTGATAAAATGTGAATTCACTGAAAAATAACTATTAAACACATAAAAACTTTATTAATAAACCAATACCATGATTAGGCCTGTACAGCATGGTTTCAAGCAATCCAAAATCATCCAGAGACATAACAACAAATCTCTTGATTTTCAATTACTTATGATTCCTACTTTATGGGTTTATTTGTAATATAGGCAGTTGTGGTGAAGTTGACTACCAGTTATGTAACCCTTATATATTTTGTGTTAACAATTTAAGCTATTTTTTATTAGTAATTCAGGGGCACACCTAGGGCTGTGGCGGATTAAAAAAGTGTTGGTTATGACAAATGCTGTAATCGTCACATCCAAGCTATCTCCTTTTTGTTTTTAAGATTCCCTCATGCTAGAGGATACCAAATTTAAATACTGTAAATTCAGAACCTGAACATAAAAATGCGGGATTGTCAAATCCTTGGACCAAATTTTGAATCACTTTTGCGGGATGGCCTTTTTTTAAAAAAATTGAATTCTTTGTATTTTTATTTGACTATTTAAAAATGTGGGAACTCATAGACACTTTGCAAAATTCAAGTTGAACAGCACATTTCCAATGGACAAAATGAATTAACTGGAATCAGATTTGAAGTGTTCAAATCCATCAGCTATTTCATTAAGTTTACTATGTTTTTGGGAATTGCGGGATAGTCAAATCCAAGAACCGAATTCACATCACTTTTGAATGCCACTATTAAACTCAGATATTGATTGTGGGAACTGGAATCCAAATTGAATGTACAGTAAGCATACTAGGAAACACCAACCCAAATCAAGAAGCTCCACCACAACTAAAATCAAATGAAAAATTCAATCTCAATAACAATGTTTAGACATAAAAAGTTATTAAACTTTAAAATTATCCAAGCCCGGAAAGTATACAATATTATACACTTCAAATTACGGATATATAAATTCTGTTACTATTCAAGGCTAAATCAAGAGAAAACAACTACTCACAACTAAACCAATAAATCCAAATAAATACATATTTAACCTAATATATATTTTTTATTTTATTTTTATGGACTGTCAATCACATTCCCAACCCGCTCCTGCACCAGCCCGTGGGGCAGCCTGTCCATGAGGGCGTCCCAGAGGATCCAAGAACAGGCCCAGAACCCAACTCGAGGGGAGTCATGCCGATACACAGGCCTCCCAAGGTGTCAGCACCAGCCAACCACCTCCCGCATCCCAAGCCCAATCAACCAGCCTGAATCCAAGACAGAAGCTGCTCTCAAGGCCTGCCACCAAAGTCTCATACACCAGGGTCACCGGGAACACTGAGGTTACTTACACATCCACTGTGTACCCAGTCGTCACCCAGCCCCGCACTCTTGATCCAAGAGTTGCCACTTCCTGCCCCTGCATCTTTGACACCACCTGTTGGGAATTTTGACCAAACAATGATGCCAATTATGACGGAGCTCACAGATTGGGATTGCTACAGCCAAATCCATAAATTAGTAGTACAAAGTACAATGATACTAATTATGACGGAGCTTGCAGATATGAATTGCAGCTACCAAATAACATAAATTGGTAGTATAAATTATATGCATATTGGATCAGCAGTAGTCTGCTGACCTGAGCCTTAAACAAGCCAATGATAAGCGCCGCTGTGGCAATTAAATGATACATGATTTGCCGCCGCGGCACTTTAAAATACACAAGCACTGCAGCACCGCCTAGCAATTGGATTAGGCGCCAAAGCGCTGAACTACTTTTACGTCAAGCGCTGCTGCGCCAACTGAAAATTATTGCAAACACCACAGTGCTGCCTTACTTTTACATTGAGCGCCGAGGCGCTGGGTTTGATCCTCTATAATCTCAGATTTCCTAATTCAACTGTATTTCTAAGCAACCAATGTGGGGTCACAAATTAAGCAGGATGAATGACCCAAAAATATACCAAACCCCCACACCAGCAAGGACCACCTGTGCTGGGTGAAGCAATTAAATCTCATTGGTTGGCGTGTTTGAAACAGCCAAACCTAGATCACTAATTACCCAATTTAAGAGTGTGTTGGAATGTCCTAGAAGATATTGCCAACAGCTCAGGAAGATGCTCCCCAAGAGGATATAGATACTTTTCCCCTAATAATAAAATACTTTTTGACTTATTAAAAGTGCTTCTGCATAGTAAGAAGCCAATCTTTAAAAGTAATTATCAATTCCTCTTCCTATATGTTCTTCTGCCACAATACTAATCATATCTTCACATATGACAGTATTCAAGCCAAGTACTCCGCGCCCTGTTACAGAAATGAGTCACCCCCATACTCCCAGCGCAACAAATGGTGCTCACTACAGGGGGCCCATGTACTTGCCTGTGGAAAAAGATAATGTATCACCCCCTCCTCTGCTCACTGGGTTCCATGAGCGCTATGATGGCGTCCCCATGAAAACTAGTGATATTGAAAGGGATCACTGGTTCAACCAGGAAGAAGAAATCATCAATGTGAACAACCTACCAATTATCCCAGATAGCAAGTGCGCCAAACTGCCAATTGCTTCACTTGATTGACCTATCAAAGTAGGGCAGGCCACTATTATTAATGTGGCCTCAAACTTGATCACTGGGTACCAACTGACACATGAATCTACCAGTGTGGAATTCTTGCTCTTTCATTGCCACCCCAACACCCAAAGGCTACTGGCGTCCTTCTGGAGCTTCCTCAATTCCAAAGCGGGAAGCCTGGAACAACTCACCAATGTTAAGTGGGTCAGTAATTGCATCCAGAACTTTGTTCACCCTGCTATCCACCACCTGCTAGGCGTACAGGCTTGCCATCACATGGAAGTATGAGATCTGGTGGCTTACTCCAACCGCCAAGGGAGTATCAGGCTGCTTTGGTCCACTGCCTGGACCTTAGCTTTGCTGAAGTCCAAAATTATG
Source organism: Entomophthora muscae (assembly GCA_014839935.2). Classification (NCBI taxonomy): domain Eukaryota; kingdom Fungi; phylum Entomophthoromycota; class Entomophthoromycetes; order Entomophthorales; family Entomophthoraceae; genus Entomophthora; species Entomophthora muscae. The sequence continues at coordinate 29,823 of QTSX02002883.1, forward strand.
CCCATCAGAATCAAGCCCACCATGCACAGACTTCTAGCGCCTCAACACTCTCTTAGAGCAGCTGAATACTCAGCTGCCCAACATTGTGGGTGAGATACTGGACCTGAGAGGGGCTTTGCAAACCTGGTGCCAAGACATAACTTGCCATATCCTGGCAGTGGAATATTACATAGAGGATACTGCCCATTGGGAAGCAACCCACCAGGAGGAAACAGGCCACTGCACGTCCAAACTGGCAGATGCACGCTCTAAGATGGAGGCCCTAATCAAGGAATTCAATGACTTCTCACAGACAAACCAGTCAGAACTCAATAGACTTAAAGACCTTGCCCACGCTGCAGAGGCCAAAATTCAAATTAAAGGACAATTTTGTGAAATATGACAATCATCTACAAATGGCATTGGAAGAGAAATTGGCCAAGTTCTGCAAGGAGACTGAATAGGCACTACTACTGGCCAGCCAGACCCCTGCAGCCCAAGGTACCACTACTGCTGCCCCTGAAATGGATGATATTTGACGCCAACTTGACAGCCTGGCCATCTCAAATAATGACGCCTTATGAGAGATTAATGAAGTGAACGAGAGGCACAAACAACAACAGGCAACCCTCCGAGCTGAGATTTGTGACCTCTGCAACACTGTGCGGGAAGTCAATGAGAATGCTATCACAAAAGAATTCACTCTAAAAGAATACAGAGAAGAGATGGTGCGTTGTGGAATTCTTATCAACCACCTCCACAGCGCCATGAGAGAATTGGAAGCCCAACTGGCTGAGGTTAGATCAGAGGTCTAGGAAGGAAGATGCCATTGTAACCAGGCGCAATTCTCTGCCTTGTGTGTGCCTCATGACAGATCTGGAGAGAGCACTACTCTATGTCCATCAACTAGCTCCACCTACAAAGATGACGCCATCTCATTTTCCTTGGGGAGTTGAAGCTTGCCACCCATGTTTGTGATCCCTCCTACCCTAGAAGAAACTCCTTGCCCTAATTGCTCAGATTCTTCTGCAGGAGCATCACGGCAGAACTTCTTCATGAAGGCCCAAGAAGACACCTCTCCTCCTCTGAGATGTCAGAATGCAGAAAAGAACGGACTAAGATTCAAACCCATGAACCTTCCCAAGTTTGACCCAAAGGGGAACATTCATACATTCATCAGACTTTTCAAAATATTGATGTATGGAGCTAACAATCAAGACAAAGCAACCACACTTCTGAACCATCTTGACGCTGCTAGCACTGACCTCATCATCCCTCACATGCCGCAGAATGACTGGTCCTATGCTGCGGCTAAACAAGTGCTATTATATGAATTTGGAAGTATAGCCAGGGTTACAAAACAAAAAATTAATTCCTGATGATCCAATTCCAAAAGGACAAATCCATAGCTGAATTTGCAGATTGATTCTATTTGGAGGTGCAGGTCCTTACTGGCTCTGGATCCCTTACAGTGCATGATGCACACATGGCCCTGCGCTCTGCCGTCAAACCTTATGAGGCGTTGTATTATACCTTGATGTCGGTGTTCCAAGACAACTGTTCTATTGATGGCATGGTGCAATACCTCTGTCAGTGCGGGGATACCTTTGGGCCCCCCAATGCCTTGGTCAAGCCTAGACCTTTAACCACTCCTCCTTTCTGCACAGAAGGAAGTGGGCACTTTTCTCCTAAGGCCAAAATGTCCAAGGTTACTTGCCATTTCTGTAATTTTAAGGGGCACTATGCAAATTCCTGCACTTCTAAAACAGGCGTTCACATACTGCCACCTCAGGACATTATCATCCAGGGAAAAGCCCAAGTGAAGTAGAGAGACATCAGGTAGTAGCCTACCTTAACCTTATACTGGTGGTAGAGGTTACCAGGATACATGACTTTGATACCCTGGAGGAGTTTGGACTAGGCTCCTCTGACAGTCAGCCACCCTTAGTTGGTGCCGTAATACCCAGGGAAAAGTTGGCTGTGTTATCCACAGAACAACAGGACACAGCAATGGCTCGCTTTTAGAAATATAGGTCCATATTTGCAGAGGACAACTTTGATCTGGGATGCACCAAGAACACTCTCCATTACATTGACACAGGGGACAAATGGCCTATCCAACTCTGGCCTATCAGACACTCACGCGCGGCTGATGCTACCATGGGTAAAGAGATTGAGAAGTTGGTACAGCTGGGGTTGTTGATACCATACAAGAGCCCTTGGTCATCTCCAGTGCTGATAGTGAAAAAGAAGGGTGGGACCAACCACATTGTGATTGACTACCGGAAATTGAACAACATCACAAAGAAGGATTTCTACCCGCTTCCACACATTGATGGCGCTCTTGATTGCCTGGGTGGCGCAAAATTCTTCTCTGCTATGGACCTGATCTCAGGTTACTGGCAGATCAAACTTCCACCTGAAGAACAGGAGAAGTGCACCATCATTACCAGCCAAGGGCTGTACTAACCCACCTGTATGCCTCAAAGGCTGTGCAATACACCAGCCACGTTTCAACAAGCTATGGACAATATGCTTCATGACCTTAAGTTGAGTTGTGTACTTGTTTACCTGGATGACATTAATATGTTCTCTTGCACATTCACTGAACACTTGGAGCACTTAGAAGAAGTCTTTTGTTGTCTTGCAGCAGCAAACCTGAAGATCAAGCCTCAGAAATGCAACTTCTTCAAGGACCAGCTCAAGTATCTAGGATTTGTAGTGGATGCACAAGGACTCTGCCCTCAGCCTGCCAAAATTGAGGCTATATAAAAGATGAAGATCCCCTCCAACAAGTGCAACGTGAAAGTATTTCTTGGTATGATTGGATACTACCGTCACTTTGTGAAGGACTTCTCTAGGAAGGGGGAAGCCCTCTTCCATCTCTCGAAGAGCAACGTTCAATTTGAATGGACACCAGCATGACAGAAGGCGTTTGACATACTCCACCTTAGCCTCATAGATCAACCCATCTTTTGATACCCCAACTTCAGTCAAGAATTCATTGTACACACAGGTGCTTCCTTAACTACAATTGGCAGTGTACTATCACAGGTTGATGCTGAATGCAAAGAACACCCTGTTGTCTATTGTAGCTGTACTCTCAATATCCATGAGCACAATTACACAGTAACATAACATGGATGATTGGCAGGAATATATGCATACAAATTTTTTTGAGTACACTTACATGGATTATACTTCAAAGTAATCATAGACCATGCATCACTATGTTGGCTACAAAACCCAAAAGAAATGGAAAGACAATTGGCACAATGGGCACTTAAAATTCAAGCATACAACTTTGATATCTCCCATCAAGCAGGGGATAAACATCATAATACAGATGGTCTATTGCAACTTCCCACAGTAGCCCATCTAGCTGACATCTCAGACCTTCTATATGACAAAATGCTGAATGGTAAATTTGAGGACAAGCCACCAGAGGTTCAGAGGATCCTACAATATCTTCTAGAGAACACTGAGATCAAGAATGATAGATTTTTAAGAAGACAACTGAAGGGATAAGAGTGATGCCCAAACCCTCAGAACAAACTAATCTCATTGTATGCGCCCACAAGGTGGTAGGTCATGGGGCTTTCTTCAAGACGCTGGCCCAACTTAAAACACCATATTTTTGGGAAGCAATGGCATTTGATGTACACAAGACACTCAGATGCTGTAAGGAATGCCAAGGAGAGAGACCATTCAAGAATATGACAACCTACCAACTGGCGCGCCCTAACTTTGCCTGGCACACCATATCCATTGACGTGGTTGGGCCATTACCTGTTAGCAACTACTGTACAAAATATATCATAGTTGCCATCAATTACTTGACAAAGTGGGTAGAGACTAAGGCAGTAAGGAACCTGAGGCAGGCACCACTGCTAAGTTTGTCTAAGAGAACATTATATTAAGGCATGACTGTCCACAAGTCATACCCACTGACAATGGAACAAACTTCTTGTCCCATTTGTTAACCAAACTGAATGAGCTCATGGGTATCAGATTTGTATTCTCCACGCTATACCACCCTGAGTCAAATGGGATGGTTGAGAGAGAAAAAAAGTACCCTTATAAGTATCCTGCAGAAGCTGGCGGCTGATAAAGCAGCAGAGTAGAACACATTCTTGCCTGAAGCCATGTTTGCTTATAATATTGCTGTACACTCTCTTGATTTTGGAAAGAGGAGATTTGATAGGTTCACTTTTAGGGAAGAGAGTATCAATTCCTTGTATGAGGACTAAGGATGTCAATACAAAATTGTTAACTTCAATATACCTTTAGCTTAACTAGGTAGACCAAAACACAGTCTTCACTATCTTAAATACAGATAAAACCTTAAGAAAGGGTATACTTGAAGAAAGCAAGAGTTGAATTTTTATTGTTATTAGAAGAATATCCTTTTATAGAATTGTTATTGCATGGGCAATTGACCCAAGAATCCTAGAGGCCGGACCGGCCTAATTGCTGGGGTTTTACTGAAAAGTGTTTCCCAAAAGGCATCTCTCCCAGTACTCCATCACAGAGTTGTTTTAATTGCATCCTTTATGCTCCTGATCTTATCCTAAGGCAAGCGTGATGCCAGCTGTTATGCCAAGCTGCTATTGTGGCTTTCTTCCTGAAAACCAGTCCATCCATCCTATGTCCTATGGGTGGGACCTACTCCATTGCAGAATATAATAAAAGAATATATGGAAAATATATAAAGGGGTTTTTTGGGGTTCAACCCCAGCCAATATAGGCAGAACTGGGTTAAACCATAGACTAACCACTATTGTGGTTATGATGATTGAGACAAGCACCTAAAAGTGCATTAACAGCCAAGTTTTCTGCTCCTATGAAGCACTTGGATATTTTAGGGTTGTGCTGCTGCACCACTGTATTGATCAAAGGTGGATAATTGATTCAGATCAGATTTAGGCAGACTGGTCCATTGATTTTGGGTCAGGAAAGATCATTCTTAATTCTTGGAGTGGTTTGGCCTTAGTGCCACCAAATTTGGCTGATGCATCAGCGTTTGGGCCAAACATCAATTTATTCTGAATATCTTTACAAATTCCAATCAATATATTGATGGCTGAATTTTCAAGTCAAAAATCCAGGATTTTCACACACTCAGTAATAGGAAAGTTGCCATTCCAACTACTTTGTGGAAGACGCCCTGTGCTACCTCCCATCTTGTAATCATGCATAGGAGAACAAGGGCTCTAATCTCTGCACATTATCAGGAACACCTAGCTTGCACTCTCATACAGCTGCAGTCAGAGGCATATTCTAACTCACTGGTTAAGAAGATAAGAGACCGGGAGAGGAACAACAAGAAATGGTTTAACCTGTCCAAATTTGCCATAGGAGATTGGGTGCTATTTCACAATACCCATGACAACGGCCAAGCTCACAAACTGGTTGCCATCTGGATAGGACCCTTTGAGATCATTAACAAGACGTCTACAGACACCTACACTATTAAGGATCTGTAGGATGGATGCCTAGTTTACCAAGTACACACCAAATTTCTGAGAAAGTTCAACAGGAAAGACTGAAATAAAATGAGTAAAGAAAAATAAATAAATAAATAAATAAGAAAGAAATAAAAAGTAAAAACCTAATAAAACAATATCACAGATAAAATAAACATAAAGAACAAAAGAAAAAAATAAATAATAAAAAATGATTACAATAATGCCAAAAAGAAAAGATTGAAAGCAAGTTGCCACAAACAAAGAATAAATAAGAATGATCAGAGCTAAAGAAGATAAAAATACTAAAATAACTGATAAATTAAATAAAGAAGGATAAAAACTAAAATAAAAAGATAATAAGAGAAAACATATAAATACTAATACTTAACACAAAAGAAAGGAACTAACAGCTACTGTTGGCATTTTATTCACCACAATTTGAGCAAGAAGGGTCTGTGTGACAAGGATGCTTGGCAGGGCGCTGGATACTTATGACCGGGCACTCATGGGCAGGAAGAAGGTACTGATTGTTGTTGAGGCGCTGACGCACATGCGCCAAGATCACCAACATCTGTGCATAGGCCAACTGGGAGTTCCAGGACATGCAGGTCCAGTTTCACAGTGGGAGGCAGAGCTGACTTACGGGCACCAGGCAACCCCAACCACAGCAAGCAGAGAACATGGCCCCAATAGACAAACAGTCCATTAAGGCAGCCTCCATGTAGGAATAAGCCAGGGACAAAGGGACTAGGAGCTGGTAGGCCAGAGCTCAATAATGCTCCAGGCAGCAACCAGCGTACCCTGGCTGGCCAGGCTGGCAGCTATTGGGGGCGTACCACATGAAGTGACATGCAGCGGCAACCAAGGGAAGATATAGACTGGCGTTGCCAGTGTCCACTGCCTGGAGGAAGGCCTTGAAAGTAGACGAGAAGCGCCAACCAGTGTTGGCCTGGACAGGAAGGTCCAGGGTCTGGTGGAATGATGGGTCAGCAGCAAGCTCAAGGGCCCAAATCCAAGTCACCTCATCTATGAAGTTGTTGTGGATGGCAATGATGTGGGTGTGCCAAGCAGAGATCTGGCCAGGCGCCAAGGAAGCGGACTGTAGGCCAAGGCGCACCTCAGCAGCCAAGAAAGAAGCATCATATCAACCATGGTATAGCTCCCCAGCACAGATGGGGGTCATGCCGTCCTTGTTGGAGTGCATTGCCTACACAAAGCTGTACATAGTCTCCTTGTGGTGACAAACACCAAACTTGCTCAACAGATTGGGATAATCCATTGGGACCTTGTCCAAGTTGCGCCAATTGTGAAGCATTGACAATGGGGTGGCAGGAGGCTCACCAGAGGAAGGCAGGCACTGCAGGAATGGGCGCAAAGCACCAGAAAGACCACCAACAGGAGGCGTACTGGATACGGGAGGAAGCTCATCAAACATGAAATCCTCATCAAAAAGGTCACCAGCATCAGAGCTGGGAGAAGAGTAAGGTACAGAGCCAGCCATAGTGGTGGTGCATTCTTGCTCGCAGAATTTCTCCTTGCTAGAGCAAAGACGGTTGAAGAAGGCAATTCTCACGGAGCAGGGCCTCTTGCAGAAGGCATTACGCTCTGCCTTGCCCATGGTGGCCATAATGGCGTTGTATTCTTGGCACATACTTTGGCAGTTGTTGTTGCTGGTTGGGTTCATCTGAGAAAGAAAGGAAGTAGTGCTTGGTCAATTGGGATGATATATAAGGAATTTTAACCAAGCAATGACGCCAATTATGACAGAGCCCACATATTGGGATTGCTACAACCAAATCCATAAATTACTAGTACAAAATACAATTATACTAATTATGACGGAGCTTGCAGATATGAATTGCAGCTACCAAAGAACATAAATTGGTAGTATAAATTATATGCATATTGGATCAGCAGTAGTCTGCTGACATGAGCCTTAAACTAGCCAATGATAAGCGCCACCACAGTAATTAAATGATACATGATTTGCCGCTGCGGCACTTTAAAAATACACAAGCAACGCGGCACTGCCTAGCAACTGGATTAGGCACCAAAGCGCTGAACTACTTTTACGTCAAGCGCTGTCGCGCCAACTGAAAATTTGTCAGGATCCTCCTGACATGAAATTTCTTTTTGTTCTGGGCTTAACTGATGTGTTTAAACAGTTTAAATGAGTTTGAAGCTTCTTTAAAGTAGCTTTTATAATAACGTTAATTTAATTATAAAATTCTGAGTCCCCTATTCATGTAAAAAACCTGTTTTTTATATGCATGAAGATCTCCACTTGTTTGTTTTGTATTTCACAATCTAGTGAAGCAATCTCAATGATTAAACACATTTCTGAAAGCCTGAAACAAGAGAATTCAAACTAAGTAATCTATATGCACCGTTTACAAATGCAACACGTGCCTTTTGACACAATTTCCGCTTAATTACCCTTTTTCTCTCAAACTTTAAACACTAAGTGTATAAATTCTCCTATTCTCTCTACACTCCCATATTCCAATATTCTCCTTCTTGGCTCCTCAAATAAATATGGTTTATTCAAATCTCTTTGATAAACTTCTTACTTTCTTGTCTTTTCATTTCCTGTCTGGATAATCCTGAGTTACCTGAGGATGGTCTTAAGGCTGGAATTCTTGGTGGCCTTGCTCTAATCAATAATCCAGCTTCCAGCCCTGACAAAATTATTGCAAGCACAGCGGCACTGCCTTACTTTTACATCAAGCACCAAGGCGCTGGGTTTGATTCCGCATAATCTCAGATTTCCTAATTCAACTATATTTCTAAGCAGCCAATGTGGGGACACAAATTAAGCAGGATGAATGACCCATGAATATACCAAACCCCCAGGCCAGCAAGGACCACCTGTGCTGGGTGAAGCAATTAAATCTCATTGGTTGGTGTGTTTGAAACAGCCAAACCTAGATCACTAATTACCCAAAATAAGAGTGTGTTGGAATGTCCTAGAAGATATTGCCAACAGCTCAGGAAGATGCTCCCCAAGAGGATATAGATACTTTTCCCCTAATAATAAAATACTTTTTGACTTATTAAAAGTGCTTCTGCATAGTCAGAAGCCAATCTTCAAAAGTAATTATCAATTCCTCTTCCTATACGTTCTTCTGCCACAATACTAATCATATCCTTACATATGACAGTGTTCAAGCCAAGTACTCTGCGCCCTGTTACAGAAATGAGTTGCCCCCATACTCCCAGCGCAACACCACTTATAAGCTATTGGTCATAATTGAGGAGCCATTTGTGCCTGTGATGTATTCTACCATTGACAGCGTCAGCACAACCAAGCGTGATCCCACCTTCTACACAAAGGTTTCCATCCCCTGTGTTGAGCCTGCCAGCCAGGATGTTGCGGTACCTGCCAAGGGCCAGCGTTGGTTGACAGATAGTGAGCGTGAAGCTCTCCTCAACTGCTTGAACAGGGGAATGGCAGTTTGGGATATTGCGTCCCAATTTGGTGTCACAGCCAGATACATTGACAATATCAACACCAAGTATGGCAACACTGGGAAAACTGCAAAATCTGCCAAGGCTAAGCAGCAGCCCAGCCTACTTCAGCCTATTCACATTGATTCAATCAAGCTTTGGGTATCCAAGGATTGCCACCTGGACTCACTTGCTGTCTAATCAATGCTAGCCACAGAGTTTGATCTTTCTGTTTCCAAAACTCTTATCTATAAAACAATGGTCAATTTGGGCTTCTTGTGGACGGTCCTCAGAGTTTCTCTGTACAATAGGAATAGCAAAACTCACTTGAGGATTGACGTATTTATGCTGAGACCTATGTGGCTCTCAAGAAGACAGGAAATGTCCAATTTTTTTACATCAACAAATTGTTGTTTTCCTCCTCACTCAGGTCTAGGCATGGGTGGGTTGAGAAGGGGTCCAAGGATGGTGTAGCACATTGTTCAGCTATCTGTTCCCAGACATATTCCATGGTTGCGCTTCTGGGTCCTTGCCGGTTGGACCAATATAAAATGATCAAGGGTTCTTATAATAGCAGGACATTCCTTGATTTTCTCTGAGCATGAAGGAATACCTCCAGATCAATTACAACGCCACAACCAACATTGTTGTGTTGGATAATGTTGGGCTCCACAAAGTGGATCTGGTTGTGTCTGAGTTTCCACCCATTGACAAAAACAGCCACACCTCCAACCACCGGCTTACTGATTGTCCAATGAGACTCCTCTTCCTCCTGCCATATTTCCCATTCCTGAATCCAATCAAGGAGGTCTTTGGGTGGATCAAAAATAAGGTGAAGAAAGGCCACCTCAGGACACTGAGGATCTCTTCAAAATTCTTGAGATTAGCCAATTTGCAATGCCACCTGATGTGGTGGCAGCTTTTTATGAGCACTTGGAATCCTTCCTCCCCAAAGCCCTTGCCTCCAAGCCAATCAGATAAATGGGCACTCCAGTTTTTATTTGTTTTTATTGTTATATATTTGTTTTTTTAGGACTCAAAATTATTATTTATATATAATGATGTGACATTGAATTGCATTATAGAAATATAAGAATTAGTAAAAAATATATTTTAAAATTAATTGTTCTAGATATAGAGATATGTAATTTTATTATAATCCACCAAATAGTGTATTGACTGTAGAGTTAACAAATAAAAAGATTAAAAAATGATAGAAATAGATTAATTTTATTTAAATAATTGTGAACCCTTTTTAGTACCATTGAATTTTATTTTAAAAGCCACAGAGTTGACCTTATGAGTCATCACCTGATCCTTAATATTTCAGTGCCACTATAGCCACATGACACAAAAACCAATGATTTTCATGTATCTCTTACTAATTAGTACTTATGATGTAGGTTAAGAATAGAAAATCTATTGATCAAATCATATTAAAAGGGAAAAGTAATTTGAGCTCTAAACAATCACTTGTTTATAACATAAGTGGAGAAGACCGTCTGTGTAAGGGCCAGCCTGGATAGAACAGAAACGGGGTTTGAGCCCCCACACCTGGCTGCCAAGCAAAAGTGAGGGCAGCTGCAAAAGCCCGCTGGGGGATTTGAACCCCCAACCACTCACCAGGGCGGGCAAGGGCTGATTTAAACTGCCCTGGCCTATTTGGGCAGTTCAAATCAGCCAGGAGCCAGGTCCTGTCCTGGGGCCAGCTTTAATGCTGGCCCGGGGGAGCTTGCAGCTCCCATTGGCATTGGGGGACCCAGCCCCAATACCACAATTAGGCTAGGAGCACCCAATGCCACTCTAGATCAGATCTGCTGGGTTCTGCAGAAGATCTGTTATCAAGCAGATCTGCTGCAGAATGCAACCAGCAGATATGAAAAATCCAAGATTTCTGCTGCATCTCCTGCAGTTAAAATTAGCACTGTTCCTGCCACCCCCAACCACACCAGCTGCACTGAAGTATTAGTTGAGAATCTTTCAGCTACTGAGGCTGCTACTAACACAGCCAATAAATTGGTTGTGAACAGCACCTCAATTGAGCTACAAGATTCAGAAAGTCCTGCAGCCAAAACCAAACCCAAGGAAAAAATTGCCTCATTCTCCAACCTAATAAGATCCCAGATTGAAGATGTCAGCCAATTGCCCACCAGCCACCAACAGAATTCCCCTGCCCAGACCAAGTTATCCAAATTCCAATCCACACTTCCCAAGCCACATTTCACTACTTCTCAGAAGCCAGTGCCCAAGAGTTGGGACACCAAAAGCTCACCAAAAGTAGAAAGCAGTATTTTCCATGGTAGACCAGACAAATGGTATAAAAACTACTTTCCCTCACTTAAATTCAAGTGCAGACAACATCAAATAAAGTGAATGAAACTTTCAGTTTTGTTTGCTTTATTAGGATTTCAATTTATACACCAATCAAGCAGAAGTCAAACCAGAAGATTAGAGTACCACCCTAGATCTATACCCATGGACTACCAGCCAGGTCCAGATCCTGGAATGACTGGCATTCCCTATGACCCCCCTGCTCCTCCTATCCCACAGCCTTACAACCACAGTAGAGCTTTGATGGTCATCCTGACCATCCTCAGTCTGACTGAAGTTGTCATTCCCAACCTTGGTGTCTTCCACCCCTTAGCTGCTGGATTGCTTTACCTAACCCGTTCAGCATCATTCCTATAATGGGCCCTTGTTACCTGTGACCCAGATGAATTAATCTCCCCTTCAATGCCTTGATACATGACAGCCTCTGGCCATGACAGTCTGTTGCGGATAAATTCAGTTTTCAATGTTTAATTATGTAATAAATGAACCTATACCCAACAAGCTAGTAAATAAAAACATTTTTAATTATTTATTATTATTTGACGTGTTTGCAACTATAGCTAATGTCTTATAATATATTTAGATATATTACTATTATTATTTAAATATTGAAATTTAAATATTAAAACTTAAATATTTAAGTTCTAAAACTTTAAATTTTAATATTTAAAATAAAAAAATAAAAAAAGAAATTAAAAAGTTAAATTGCAAGGGAATAAAATTTATTAGGGAGATGCAAATTGCAAATGGAATGCAATTAAACTGGGGAATTATACCCTGAAATTAAATTTTCAGCTAGAGCATCTAATTGAATCCACGTACTTTTCTATACATGGTGGACAACCCTGGATGCAATTGCTAGAGGGGTGGCTCCCTGCACCCCAGTGGTTGCCAAATACTTAATAAAAGGGAGGCAGGTAAGCAAATCAATCATCAGATTCTTTTCAGGAGGCACATAGTACCCATACAACAATGCCAATGCAAAGGAGTCATACAGGACATGCTTGACTGTCCTATACCCCCACAGTGTCTTCTGGCATTCTAGTGCTAATTGTCATATATTGAGTTGTATAGGCATATCCTCCAACTTTTTGATGTTATTTTTTAATATGCAATGTAATAGGATTCCTAGGTATACTGCAACATGAATTCTTTGCAAGGGATATTTTTTGGAGAACATGCACAATTTCTTGTACACTTGAACTAATCTGTTTATATAGGATTTTTAACTGAATTTGAATATTGTACCAGGAGGCGCTTGGCTTGTATCCGCCCCAAGCCTCTGCAAACAAAATGAATAAAGGTTAAACACATTCACAGGAACTGCGTCCCTGACTTTATTTGATAATGCTTTGAATATTTCATTAAAAATTTCAGTTTTAATATATTCAGTTCCTATTTGAAAGTTGGTTCTTATTAGGTTTTTTCATATTTGTTGATATTTGAAAAGGGAAATTGTTGTATACTTTCATAAATATATTCATCAAGGTAGATTTTGATATCACCACAAATTTCAGTCATCTCTTTGAAGTTGATATTTGCTCCTATTTCATATGCTTCCCTAATCCACGGTGAGCACCCCGCGGGTGGTAAATATTCCTTAGCTCTAGCTTCAATATTTGCAAAATTATTCATATTCAGTTGAATTATTTTATTTATTTCATTTTTATTTATTTGCTTTACAGGGCTACCAGTAATTGGTAACCCCTGTAAAACCAATTTGGCGTGAAAGACGCCACTTCTGCAACCTTGTCCCCATTCCTAGTTAAAACTAAAGTAAATATAAGTAAAACATAAAAAGACTTACTAATTGTTTCCTCTGCGGCCCCCTCAGCTACAGGCACCCCTTAAGCAAACTTCATGAGCGTTGGCTGCTCTTCATTTGTTTTTATGGGCTTGATCTTCCTTATTTTCTGTGCTACTTGTTCTTCCTCTTGATTTTCATTTGATACATTTTCATTGTTTATTGTAACTCTTCTGCTTCTTGATTGTGCTTCATTTTCTTCTGTTTCCATTTGATTAGTTTCCTCTTCATTTGTGTTAATTTCCTTTGAGCTTTCATTTCCTTCAATCAGTTTGATTTTTTGAGTATTCTTTCTGTTGTTTTTCACAATTCATACAAGTTGTAACTTTCAATTTTGAAATCTAATTGCTTGAGTATTTCCTTTTGAAGATTTACAACTATTTCCTTGTGTTCTTCATTGACTATTGTTCCTAGGCTATTTTTTGCGGTTTTGTTTTGCTAGACCAAGGCCCTTCCCTCATTTCACAGTTGATTTACCACAATTTCCCTTATGTTATGTTCAAGCTCAACAACCTTTTGGAGGGCTGACTCTAATTTGTTGATAAGGCTGTAGATATTTGACATTTTGTTTGAATTACATCAAAAAGCTGGTTTTTATAGTACTACCTTCAACGCATGAATATTTTTCATCATAATTAATAAATTAAAGACCAAAAATGTAAATATTGCATTAGAATGCTGCAATTAGACATCAACTCTTGATATTTTGAATTTATGTGCATAACTCAATGCATTTTGTTTAATAAAGTCAATTGTAAACTTGACCTTTGTCATTGTAATTTATTTAAATGGACTGTGTTTATATTAGGGAGCCATTAATGTTTAGTACAAATATTGATACATAGTGCATTTTACAGTATGTATATTTGCCTATTAATAACAATTCTGTTAACTTTTTAGTTGGAATTTGCAAGGTAATGATAATGTAATGGATTAATAAATTACTGTTTATTATCATTAATTGGCTGATTTTTTTGCTGTGGCAATAGTACATTTTTTGATATTTACACACTAGTTTCCAATTGGTTGGTTTCACATCCAATTGCACAGGCAATAGGAAATCAAGTTGCCACCCCAAGACCAGATACTGTCAGGGTGGCAACTTGATTTCCTATTGCCTGTGTGATTGGATGTGAAACCAGCCAATTGGAAACTAGTGTGTAAATATCAAAAAATGTACTATTGCCACAGCAAAAAAATCAGCCAATTAATGATAATAAACAGTAATTTATTAATCCATTACATTATCATTACCTTGCAAATTCCAACTAAAAAGTTAACAGAATTGTTATTAATAGGCAAATATACATACTGTAAAATGCACTATGTATCAATATTTGTACTAAACATTAATGGCTCCCTAATATAAACACAGTCCATTTAAATAAATTACAATGACAAAGGTCAAGTTTACAATTGACTTTATTAAACAAAATGCATTGAGTTATGCACATAAATTCAAAATATCAAGAGTTGATGTCTAATTGCAGCATTCTAATGCAATATTTACATTTTTGGTCTTTAATTTATTAATTATGATGAAAAATATGTATGTGTTGAAGGTAGTGCTATAAAAACCAGTTTTTTAATGGAATTCAAAAATAATGCCAAATATGTACACACTTATCAATGAATTAGAGTCAGCCCTCCAAAAGGTTGTTGAGCTTGAATACAACATCAGGGAAATTGTGGTAAATCAACTGAGAAAGGAGGGAAGAGACTTGGTCCAGCAAAAGGAAATTGCAAGAAATAGCCTGGGAACAATGATCAACAAAGAACACAAAGAAATAGTTTTAAATCTTCAAAAGGAAATACACAAGCGGTTAGATTTCAAAAGTGAAAGTTACAACTCATGGGAATTTGCAAAAATCAATAGAAAGAATACTCAAAAAATCAAACTAATTGAAGGAAATGAAATTTCAAAGGAAATCAACACAAATGAAGAGGAAATCAACCAAATGGAAACAGACAAAAAAAAACTCAGTCAAGAAGCAGGAGCGCTTCAAGAAATACAGAAATTTTATCAAATGAAAACCAAGAAGAAACAAAAGTTGCAAGAAATATAAGAAAAATTAAGCCTAGAAAAATAATGGAGAGCAGCCAACACTCATGAAATTTGCTGAGGTGGCGCCTGTGGCTGAGGAGGAAACAATTAGTAAGTCTTTTTATGTTTTATTTATATTTATTTTGGTCATCACCAGTAATGGGGACAAGGTTGCAGAAGTGGCGGCTTTTACGCTGTGTTGGTTCTATGGGGGTTACCAGTCACTTGTAGCCCCTATAAATCAAATAAATAAAAACCAAGTAAATAAAATAAAATAATTCAACAGAATATGAATAATTTTTCAAGTATTGAAGCTAAAGATAGGGAATATTTACCACCCGTGGGATGCTTGCTGTGGTTAAGGGAAGCATATGAAATAGGATCAAATATCAACTTCAAAGAAATGAACAAAATTTGCAGGAATGTCAAGTTAAACATTGATGAATATATCTATGAAAGCATTCAACAATTCCCATTTGCAAACATCAACAAATATGAAAAAAACTTAATAAAAACTGACTTTCAAATAGGAACTGAATATATTAAAACTGAAATTTTTAATGAAGTATTCAAGGCATTGTCAAATAAAGTCAGGGATGCAGTCCTCATGAACACATTTAAACCTTTATTAATATTGTTTGCCAAGGCATGGGGGGTTGATACAAGTCAGACGCCCCCAAAACCTCTTCAAATCCAATCAAGCATCATATATCAATAGATTAGTTCAAGTCTTCAAAAAATTGTGCATGTTCTCAGAAAAATATACCTTGCAAAGAATTCACGCTGCAGTATACCTGGGAATCCTCCTTCACTGCATATTAAAAACTAACGTCAAAAAGTTGGAGGATGTACCTATTCAAATAGACATATGCCGGTTAGCACTCAAACGCCAGAAGACACCGCGGGGGTATAGGACAGTCAAGCACGTCCTGTATGACTCCTTTGCATTGGCAACATTGTACAGGTACTATGTGCCCCATGAAAAAAACCTAATAATTAATTTGCTCACCTGCCTTGCTTTTATTAAATGTTCAACAACCACCAGGGTACAGGGCACCACCCCTCAAGCAATCACATCCAGGGTTGTCCACCACGTACAGAAGAATATGTGGATCCAATTAGATGCTTTAGCCAAAACTTAATTTTGGGGTATAATTCCCCAGAATGATCACATTCCCTTTGCAATTAGCATCCCCTCAATAACTATTTTTCCCTAGTAAATTAAATTTTTTTAAATTTGTATATTTTAATACTAAAATTTTAATATTGAAATATGTAATATTAAAATTTTTATAGTAAAATTTTAAGTTTAAATATTTAAAGATTAAAATTTTAGTATCTAAAAGTTAATAAAATAATTTTAATAATACATATTTCAATATTATAAATTTATAATATATAATATTTCAATATTGAATATATCACAATTAAATAAAAATAGTTAAATTTTGAATATTTAAACTTTAATAGATAACTTTTGAGATTTATAATTATAATTTTACTTTTAATATTTTAAGATTGTTTTAAATTTTAGTAGGTAAATTATAATATTAATATATCTAAATATATTACAAGACATTAGTTAAAGTTGCAACCACATCAAATAATAAAAATAAGTTAGTAATATTTTTATTTACTAGCTTGTCAAATAAGGGTTCATTTATTACATATACAAACAACAAGAATTGAGTTTATCTGCATTGTGCGGCCCGCTCCACTTATATTCTAAACAAGTGATTGTTTAGAACTTGAATTATCTTTCCCTTGTAATATGATTTGATAAATATATTCAGTGTGCTTGACCCACGTCCTAAAACTAATTAGTAAGCAATACATAAAAATCATTAGCTTCTGTGTTGTGTGGCTATAGTGGCACTGATTTAATAAGGATCAGATGATGACCTGCAAGGTCCAATTTGTGGCTTAACAAAGCCAAAGTACCAACAAGAATTCACAATTATTTAAATAAAATTAATCTATTTCTCTCTTTTTAATTTATTTATTTGTTAGCACAACAGTCAATATAATATTCAGTGCATTATAATAAAATATATCAATCTTATCTAGTATAATAAATTTAACTTACCTTTTCCATGTATTCTTATATGTCTATAATACAATCAAACGTCATGTCATTATATATAAATAATAATTTTTGAGTCCTACTAAAAACAAAATAAATAAAAATAGTACCAAATTAAACCCGGAGTGCCTATTTATCTGATTAGCTCAGAGGCCAGGGCTTTGGGGAGGAAGGATTCTGAGTGCTTGTAAAAAGCTGCCACCACATCAGGTGACATTATAAATTGACTGACCTCAAGAATATTGAATAGATTCTCAGTGTTCTGAGGAAGACCTTGTTTCACTTTATTCTTGATCCAACCAAACACCTCCTCAATTGGGTTCAGAAATGGAGAATACAGGGGGAGGAAGAGGAGTCTCATTGGGCAGTCAGCTAGGCGGTGGTTGGCTGAATGGCTATTTTTATTAATTGGGGGGAACTTGGACATAACCAGATCCACTTTGTGGAGCCCAACATTATCCAGCACAACAATATTGGTTGTACTGTGGTAGTTGATCCAGAGATACTCCTTCACGCTCAGAGAAAATCAAGGAATGTCCTGCTATTATGGGAACCCTTGATCATTTGGTATTGGTCCAACCCGCAAGGACCAAGAAGCAAAACCATTGAATAGGTCTGGGAACAAACAGCTGCACAATGGGCTACATTGTCCTTTGACCCCTTCTTGACCCACCCATGCCTAGACCTGAGTGAGGAGGAAAACATAAATTTGTTGATATAGAAGGACTGGACATTCCCAGTCTCCTTTAGTGCCAGATATGTCTCAGCATAAATGAGTCAATCCTTGATGGTCTTCTCATTATTTCTGTTATACAGAAAAACTCCCAGTACTTTCCAGGAGAAGCCCAAATCAACCATTGTTTTGTAAACAAGGGTTTTGGAAACAGAAAGCCCAAACTCCATGGCAAGCATTGATTGGACAGCAAGTGAGTCCAGGTGGCAATCCTTGGCTACCCACTGTTTTATTGCGCCAATAAGCACAGGCTGCAAGAGTTTGGGCTGTCTTTTTGCTTTGTGGATTTAGCAATTTTCCCAGTGTTGCCATCCTTGGTGTTGATGTTGGAAATGTATCTGGCTGTGACACCAAATCAGGACGCAATATCCCAAACTGCCATTACCCCATTCAAGCAGTTGAGGAGAGCTTCACGCTCACTATCTTTCAACCAACGCCGGCCCTTGGCAGGTACCATGTCATCCTGGCTAGCAGGCTCAACACAGGGGACGGGGACCTTTGTGTAGAAGGTGAGATTGCGCTTGCTTGCAGTGGTGCTGTCAATGTTTGAATACACAATAGGCGCAGATGGCTTAACAGTGGTGGCAATGGCTTGTAGGTGGTGTCAAAGACGTGGGGGCAGGAAGTAGCAGCTCTTGGATCAAGAGTGCGGGGCTGGGTGACAACTGGGTAAACAGTGGAGGTGTATGTAACCTCATTATTCCTGGTGACCCTGGTGTAGGAGACTTTGGTGGCAGGCCTTAAGAGCAGCTTCTGTCTTGGATTCAGGCTGGTTGATTAGGCTTGGGCTTGGGATGCGGGAGGTGGTTGGCTGGTGCTGACACCTTGGGAGGCCTGAGTATTGGTATGACTCCCCTCAAGTTGGGTTCTGGGTCTGTTCTTGGACCCTCTGGGACGCCCTCGTGGACAGGCTGCCCTGCAGGCTGGTGCAGGAGCTGGTTGGGAATGCAATTGATGGTCCATAAAAATAAAATAAAAAATATATTTTAGATTAAATATGTATTTATCTGGATTTATTGGTTTAGTTGTGAGTAGTTGTTTTCTCTTGATTTAGCCTTGAATAGTAACAGAATTTATATATCCATAATTTGAAGTGTATAATATTGTATCCTTTCCAGTTTTGGATGATTTTAAAAGTTTAATCACTTTTTATGTCTAAATATGGGTATTGAGGTTGAATCTTTTATTTGATTTTAGTTGTGGTGGAGCTTATTTATTTGGGTTGGTGTTTCCTAGTGTGTTTACTGTACATTCAATTTGAATTCCAGTTCCCGCAATTAATATCTGAGTTTAATAGTGGCATTCAAAAGTGATTTGAAATTTGGTTCTTGGATTTGACAATCCCGCAATTTCAAAAAACATAGTAAACTTAATGAAAATGGCTGATGGATTTGAACGCTTAAAATCTGATTCCAGTTAATTCATTTTGTCCATTGGAAATATGCAGTTTGACTTGAACTTTGCAAAGGGTCTATGAGGCTCTGCATTTTCAAATATTCAAATAAATACTCAAAGAGTTTAATTTAATTAAAAAAGGCCATCCTGCAAAATTGATTCAAATTTTGGACCAAGGATTTGACAATCCCGCATTTTTACGTTCAGGTTCTGAATTTACAGTATATAAGTGAATCTAACTGTAATTGACCACAGATCCTCTAGATCTCATCTCTACATTATGATTATATTGCCTTTCAGCCCATCCTCTAATGATCCCCAAAGATGGGCTAATTGACCCTCAGCTCTACTGAACCATTCATTCATCTGCACAAGGGTGCTATCAGTACCATCAAAAAGAAGCTTATTTAATAGTAAAAAAGTGACATCAGTAATGGCTAGTTTACACTAATCACTTTATGACACTGCTTTTTTATAACGCAGCCACCATTTTAGATCTGCCACAGCCCTAGACACACCCCCAAAAATAAATTTAAAAACATTGGAAAGCAACTACTTTTAACAGTTTTATTCATCCAAAGACCAACTTAAGAGCAATCTATATTAAAAATTTACTGATAAAAATCAAGACCACCAACAATCAACTTTCTTAAAGTAAAAGCAGTGAATTTGACACTTTTTAAGCCAAAAAACCCAATTTGATTATTAAAGCCACACATATGTGCTATATTTTTTATTAATTAAACTATACATATGTTATTATTCATTATTGGAGAGTAGGTTCCCAAGCATCACTATATTGGATTTAGTAGCATATACAAATTGATTTACACCACCAAATCAACACCTTATTAGGCTGACTATTGAAGAGAGCTTCTTAGAGTTTTAACACTCTTTATGGTAAACAAATCACTCCCAGCTCCTGTAATACCCAATAATATGGGAAATTACTCAAGTCAGATGGGACAATAAGTTGAAGAGTTGAACCCCAATTAATATTATTGTGATGATCCATATGTGAGGCTGCTTTTTAGGTGTGGGCTGATGTTGTTCAAGTAGAGAATGGTTACCTGAGATGGGTAAATATTTTTTTGTTTGCCCAGCTATGGTGACTGGGGTTTTGTTTTTGACTTAGATGTTAGTAAGATGGCCCCTTGCTAGTGCTCTAGAAGGATAGAAAAGTTGTGTAACCTGTGATAGTTATACCAAGAGTTATAAGCATCCTGAGGCTAGTTGGGATGATAATACAGCTAATTTTTCCCCTTGGAAGGATGTTCTGAGGTAGCATTGAAATCTGATACCAACTGGGGTGATAATACAGTTGGGTCAATTTACCTGGGCAGGAGGTAATTTTTTTCTTTCTATGACTTTAGGGTAGCCTTAAGAAGGTCTTAAGGTTGCTGGGCAACAATATATAGATCAGAACCATCATTATGGTGGCTGTCCAGAGATACAGCTGTAGAATTGAATTATTTGGGGGTCTTTGTAAAGTGAATTTGGTTACTTTTCACCTGAAAGCTCAAAATAACCACTTGGGTGAGTAAAACAGCAATAGTGTATGAGCTATGCTTGCCTCTGATAACCTAGGTAGAGGTCATCAATCTGGGTTCATCAGGATGAAATACACTTATGAAGACTTAGTACCCAGAGTCTGAGTGGTTTCATTTATATAGACATTAGCAAAGGACAGCATAGGTGTTTCAGGACTGAGAATTTAAGGCTATACTTATATTTCTATTTTTTTGATATTTATGCCAAGACTTCTGTTTGTTTATTTCTCCTTTACAATCTTTGGATGTCTATATTTCTGCAAATACTGAAACATTTCAGCCCAAACTGGTGTCAGCCAAAAGCCCTTAATTCCAGCTTTTAGAATCTTACTTTTGAAATTATAGTTCTAATTCAAAAAATGAGTTAATATTTCTTAAAATAATTCCCTATCATCTCCTTTTCTTAGTGTTGGATATAAAACCCTCACAGCTCTATTATCCCAAGTAATTCAATCTCCTCCTGTTTAGGCCTATCAGTTAAACTATTGTCTCAATTTGAGATATATCTTTTGTATCATTGGGAAATAGTAATTTATTTGCAATGCTTGAGCACAGGCTTTAGTACAACTTAAGCTGTTTTTGAAAAGGTCTGAAGTCTTGCAGGTGGCAGTCACTGACAAGGGCTTTGTAATGCTGAAACATCTGGGTCAACCCCAGCAAGGTTCCATCCAAACAGTTCTGTGATCTGCAACCCAACTTCCCTGTGACCCAAAGACAAATGTGGAAGTCAACTCAGACTACCAAATCCAGAAACATGACCAAATGACAATCCCTGCATAGTGGACAGCTCAATTTGGCGCTTGAATCATTACAAGAATCAAGCCACCCCCTGCTAATCCAACCAAGTGATCATCATAATCATGTTACTGTTACCCTGATTGACAATAACTATATAATAATTACCCTTCAATAAAGAACATTATCTATTTTACAACTGTTTTCCCCTTGTAACTCTGCTAAAACAGCATAGTTACAATAGTAGTAGGTCTGATACCTATGTTAGGTACTAAGCTATTAGGCTAAGGTTAGAAAATCTGGAAAATCTTTCCAACATTTCTCTGATATGGTTTGCTGAGATAGCATAATGTGGAATGTTTTGCCATAATTTTTTTGCAGTAGCAAAATCAAGGAGAAATATCAAGGAAATTGCAGGAAAGAGGCTTTATTAGTGAGCTCCTATGATATATGAAGGTATTTTGCTATGAAAGCAAGATACAGTGCCAGTTTGGTGGTACATTTTTCCTGGATTTTACTAAGAGTAAAGATCTGGGGAAAACTTTGAAGAAGATCAAGAAGAACAATTTAAATAGGATTCTACTATTTAAATTGGTTAAGGTTAAACACAGTGAATACTGATGCTGGAATAGGAGACCAGTTAACACTTTGAGCAGCCTGAATGGTGGAAATTGATTTTCTAGTTAGATTGTAGTGAAAATTAAGAAATGGTGAAATGTTAGAAACTGAAATCATTGGTTGAATTAAGGGTATTTTTACTGAAAAATATGATTATTTGGAAGACAAAATCTTAAAGTAAAATTAAGGAAGCAGTGAATCAATATTTCAGGCTTTTAAAGAAAAGGCCATTCTGAAGGTAGAAACATTGGGAAAAAGGTGCTATAAGTAGGAGGCTGGATGGAAAGTTGAAGGGGCTGTTTGGAAATCTTTCAGTTGAAAGTGGGATCTTTGTAGGGTGCTGGATCTACATCTTGTTGGTTACACATCTGGTTGGTTGATAATATCCATGTAAGGTCTGAAAGCTTGGGGGTAAATTATTGTAAAATAAGACCTTTAAAACAAGAATATTTTTGTTAATTAAATATAAAAAGGTAGATATAGTAGTGTTAAAAGCTATGGCAACAACCAAAAATACTTCAGATTTAAACAAAATGATTTAGGATTTGAAAAAAATACAAGTTGCACAAGATTCAGGATTCAATTAATTTATGAAATTTTAGTTAATAAATGAACTGTCAAACAAGAAACTAAATTTCACTAGTCCATTATACAAAATTATATCAAACATCAAGCAGTGTAGTTCAAATAACAAACAAAATGAACTGACACAAGATGTGTAGTATGAGCAGCCTAAAATAGAAAACCATCAATATAACAAAAATCAACAGCTATCCAATTTAGGAATAAGGGTGTTCTATTCATTTTCATGAGTCCTGATTTGTATGAAATGGTTTTGAGAACCTTCCAAATATGGACTTGAGATTACAATAAAAAATAAATCATAAAATTTTAAAATTTCTACTTTTAGTGATTTTATCCTAGGTTTTTTATAATGGTTTTCAACAACAACAACATTTTTGACAGCGCCAGCAGCCAAGCCAGCTTCAATGGAGGCAAAGCTCAGGGCGTGGAGGCACCTGTTTATACCCAAGCCTTTGAGGCAAGTAACAAGGAAGATGGCCTGTTACTGACCCCCAACCCATATGGATTTGACTTGTTTGAGAGTCACTTAGCGTCTAGCTTTGCCCCTTCTCCTGTACCCACAAAAGCTGCCTGTCAACCAACCAATCGGGATGAAAACCTTGATTTGTAACAACTTCCTGCCGCTAGCCAACCTGCCCCCTACAGACAATCAGGCTTCAGCTCCTGCGGCCCAGCGCCCCAAACAACAAATCATCACCACCCAAATTCTCCAGGAAATTGTGGCACTAAACCTACAGGGTCTGTCATGGGACCAGATTGCTGCCCAGTTGCAATTCACCTGAGCCACAATAATGCAGGAATTCAATAACTTAATGAATAAGGGAAATCTGATTGGGTTGGCCAAGAAGCCAAAGAAGGCCCCCAAGTCCCAAATCAATGAGGCATACCCAATAGTGCTTGACCTCCTACAGCAGGACCCCAAGCTTCCCCTGACCCAGGTCTGGAAGCAACTTTAAAACCATAACATATGGGTCTCCAAGCGCATGGTGCAGCTCTGGATGCACAGAAAGGTGGCTTCCATACAGGTTCTTACCAATTTTGCCGGCAACCAATGGGATAGCACTGAGGATTCCCCATATGATCTAGACATTGAATCAATCCTGGTCCAATGCTAGACTAGTCTATCAGATGACGTCATGTTTATCTCCTACTACAAGTTATCAATTGTGTTTGACAATTTTGGTGAGCAAGGAAAACCTGCTGCCAAGAATAGAAGGAATGAAGGTCAAGAAGGGGACATTCATTGGTGCATTTCTGGCTTTTTCAGCCAAGGGTTTTGTCTACTATTGAAAAAACCCATATTTTACCAATAACTACAAGTACAGCCACATCCTCAGTGGATTACTTGACTCCTGAGATGGGTCAAATTCAAAGCATCAGGTATTTTTGAGCCACCAGATGGAGGGTAGCTCCACCGCCCTTGAGGCCATCAAGCAACGCAGGCACCAGGCCTCTGTGTACCCAGCTGGCCACGCAGACATCCATCTGGCTGATGTCATCTTCTTTAACATTGGAGATATACTATGGGAGTGCCGCCCTCAGGCTTTCAACAACCTCTATCTTGGATCCTTGACCACAATTTTCTCTTTGGACGCCAAATGGTGGCTGACTTGTTTGCCCAAATTGTCTTCCATGTGAACATGGGCAACCAATCACAGAAGGAAAAGTGCCTCCCACCTTGTACCACTGCCACCTACAAGCCCATCCAGCCAATGACAGACAAGGAATATGACAAGCATTATATGGCAACCCTCACACACAATCCTCCTACCCCTACCCCTGCCACCCCCACTCCCACCTTCCAGCCCCACCCACCCAATCCCAAACCCCCCAAGCCAGCACTTACTCAATGTCTTCCTTCCTGCGCTATTCTGCCTACTAGGCATCACTCTTCCCTGCCCCAATAAACCCCCTGTTGCCAAACATTTTCTATTTATATAATCTTTATTTTGAATTTCAATTGTTCATGCTCTCTTTTTTTATAGTTGGTTTTATTTGTTATGTTCAGCTTATTTCTATAAAATCATATATTTACTATGCTGTGTATCTAGATCCAGAACACAGTTATTTTTAGTACCCAAACACAGCTCCTTATGAAAATATTAACAACAATTTGGTGATCAGCTAAATTTGAATTAGAAAATTATGTGTTAACTGTTTTTAGATAAAGCTGTTACTGATCCAAATTCAAAACCTTAATGATAAACTTTAAGCCAATCAGGATCCAAGTGATAAAGTGATTGTTGTGACATAAAGGGTCATTCAATAATTCTTTGATGCATGTGCACCAATTAATATGATTGGCTGGATCTTTTGCTATTGTATGCCATTGCCGCTGTGGTGAGTTGATGTTGGACTAGTGCCCAATCAGCTGCTGGGTTAGCACTAGTCCACCAACAACTTGCCACAGCAGCAATGGCATACAATAGCAAAAGATCCAGCCAATCATATTAATTAGTGCACATGCATCAAAGATTTATTGAATGACCCTTTATGTCACAACAATCACTTTATCACTTGACTCCTGATTGACTTAAAGTTTATCATTAATGTTTTGAATTCAGATCAGTAACATCTTTATCTAAAAACAGTTAACCTATAATTTTATAATTCAAACTTAGCTGATCACCAAATTGTTGATAATATTTTCACAAGTATTGAGTTTATACTTCTGGGAAGTATAATAAACAAAATAAAGGGGAAGATTAAGAAGAGAATGATACTTTATTTGATATTAATATAGGATATTATATAGTATCATGACAAGCCACATGCTGTCCATGTATGTCATGGAGGTCATGAGGCTTATCTGAGTAATGTTCCTCTTGATTCACAAGGCTTAATCAAGTTGTGTTCCATTTAGGACCTGGATTGAGTGATCCTTGTCATAGATGGTTAACTGATAATGGTGCCACCAGTTTATTGCCTGGGCAGTGAACCACTTGGTGAGCTGCTTGGGGATTTACTTGGGGCATTAACTCCCCAAGAGGGAGTAATCAAAGATGTTACAACATAAGGGACTGTGCAAAGCGCCAAAAATAATATGGTAATTAAGGAAACAATGCCAACACAAAGCAAATAACACATATTGAGATGAGCGTAAAACATATACACAATAGGTAAAAAGACAGGATAATGTAGTAAATGGGGAAACAAAAAGGAATAAACAAAGAGGCAACAGTATCAAAATAATACAGAATTTATTGGGGCAAAAGCTATAAAAACATATGAAAAAGTTAGTAAAAAATCAATGAGAGGATTAGAGAAGCTTTTGAAGGATCTTGACTTGGCAGTTGCCAAAATTAAAGACATTGTTTGTAAGGTCAAGGCAAAAGTCAAGGCTGCTGTTGTTACAGGGGACAAAATTGAAAAGGTGTCTGCCAAGGCACTCATGGCCAAGATACCAGACACCCCCAAAACAACAATTGAACGGCTTTTAAATATCCAGAAGCACATCATGGAAGGCCTTTAATTCAAGTCCTTTGCCCTCTCTGCGCCGTCCAACTGGGTCAACAACCCTGAGATGTTAGAACATCTCAAAACTGCAAAGAGCACAAGTACCATGGACACTGAATTGCCAGCAGAATTACTTGCTCCAAGAATGGCAAAGCCTGCTGAAGCCGCCGGCAAGGAGGAAACCCACAAAGGTAATCTAAAAAATAAAATTAATAACAACTTCAAAATACTTACCTTTTTTTAGAGAACATTGATGGTGAACTCTGCCGGGTCCTGGTTCCTTTTGTCCTGCCCACTTTCTATTCAAATTTTACCACTCAAGTGGCAAA
Source organism: Entomophthora muscae (assembly GCA_014839935.2). Classification (NCBI taxonomy): domain Eukaryota; kingdom Fungi; phylum Entomophthoromycota; class Entomophthoromycetes; order Entomophthorales; family Entomophthoraceae; genus Entomophthora; species Entomophthora muscae. The sequence continues at coordinate 56,380 of QTSX02002883.1, forward strand.
ACAACTCTATCTGTCCCCCCTGTCTTGCAGGAGCTAAAAGACAGGGTCCACAGGTCCTTTCCAATGTCACAGGAGGCATTGGCTGAACTTACACATGCCAAGGGGGCATCTGAGTGGGCAGTTGCTGCCTAAAAAAATGCCCAATTGGTCAGCATTGACTCGGTGGTCCTCAATGGAGTTTACTGTATAAACTTCATTGAGCTTGTTTGGGACGTCCTAGCAACACTCCCATTCAAGAATGTACCAGAGATGGGCCAGGCCCATGTAGCTGCTTGCTTTTGCTACCCTTTGGAGTATATGATTTCTTAACTGCTGGACAACTTTGGGCACGCGGTGGGAAAATTGGCTGTTGCAGACACAACAGCTGTCAAGAAAACCAGAATCCTCTTGGCAGACTTCAGGCTGGCATGGAGTGCCCACAAGACAGGGGTCCCTGAAGCCATGGAGCTGACCTTTACAAAGACCAAGCATGAAAAGAAGATCAGTGCAGATTTCAATAAATTGTGTGAGTTTACAGAAGCCTTTTCTGGGCAAAGGCTTCATCTGGTGGTTTACCTGGGATATATCTTCTACTTTGGAATGGGCGCCAGTGTGGAGTATTTTGACAGGGTCCTCCTAGGAATTGACAAGGCCAGGCTCTCTCTGGATGGGAAGAAGGTCCCCCTGAGTTACAACTTGGTTGACCACATTATCCAGGATGCCCTGGTCCTTGCTGGGATATATGGGTTTGCGGCCCCACATGAGAAGCTGCTCCTCCATTTGCACCTGACCCTACTCCCTTTCACCAGCAGGCAGGAGTATTATAACCAGGGTGTATCCACTGTCTACAGTGTGGTGGTGGAGGTTGTGCGCCACCTCCATTGCAGGGTGGGTACATACAGAAGAAATCACTACAGGCTCTCTTAATAAATTCTCTCTTACAATAAATTTCATTACAATTCATATTATTTTTATTATAATAAAATTTTGTAATTCTTATTTTAGCAAACAAGATTTGCAAAATATATCCAAGATAAGGTCTTAATAAAAGCATAATATATATGTCAATAAAATCTACTTCTAATTTGTACACTTTACATTTAACTTTTTTAATTTGATTTTTATATTTATTTGCCAAAAGTGATATTAATGTGTTCACGTAATCCAGTATCAAGTGTTTGGGATACCCTTAGATGGCAAATAAACAATGATTATAAATAAATAAACAAATTACTAACCTTCATTGATTCTCCTGCTGGATGTGATTGCGGGCTTGGAAACATCTAATTATAAAATGATAATTAATAAATCTTGAATAGTAAATTAGAGAGTTATAAAAAGTCAGACAAGCTAAGCCTTTAATTGATTTGCTGTTTGTCAAGGCAAGCAGGGATGAAAAAATCAGTGTGGCCATAGTATTTGGCCTTGGTCTCAGCTGTGAAGGTGTGGATCCTGGCCTGCAGCAAATTAAACAGGTCTTTGGTCCCAGTTGGGGTTCCATGCTTGACAACTTTCTTGAGCCACCCAAAGACTTCCTCAATGGGATTTAGGAAAGGCAAATAGGCTGGGAGGAAGAGAAGGCACAAATTTGCTGTGGCCAATTGCTGGGGGCCACATCAATGCTGGTGTCAATCATTGGGAATTCCTCAAGAATGTCAGCCACTTTGTAGAGACCAACATTGTCCAACACAATGACATTGGTGAAGCCAGGGCTTGTGTGCCTTGGGTGCTCCTGGACCAATCAGAGAAATGATAGGAAGGTCCTGCTGTTATGTGAACCCAATTTCATTTGGCATAGCTCAACCCCCTTTGGACCAAGGACATCCACCATCAAATAGGCTGTGGCGCAGACTGCAGCACGCCAAGCCATCCCATCATTTGAGCCTTTGGGGACATAGCCATATGCATTGAACATAGATGAGGCAAATGCTGATTTGTCAATATATTAAAATTTGATTGTCCCCTTGGCTTTGAGGGCAGTGTACGCCTCAGCGTATTTTTTCCAAGTCTCAATGTTGGTTGGGCTATTTCAATTGTACAGAGATACCCCAAGCTTTTTCCAGGAAAAGCGTATCTTCTTCAGCAGATGGTAGTAAAAGGAAATGAAAGCCTCAACCCCAAAAGTGGACTTGACCATTGCCTGTATATTTGCCAGTTCAAGATGGCAGTCCCAGGTAATCCACTGGCAGATTGCCCATTTTTGCTCCTTGGTGAGCATGGTGGAAACACACATGGATTTCTCTGCAGCAAGGACTTGACCTGTGTTAATGAACTTGTTGAAGGTCTTGGAGGTGTACTTGGGATTAACTCCAACAAGAGCCGCAGCCACCTTGTAATTGCCCAATTCACCCATTAGCTTAAGCAGGATGATGTGTTTAATGTTGGGGATGCACTTCTGAGCGGGCTTTTTAGCAGTGGGGATTGAATTGTTGGCATTGGGAACAACACAGGGCATGGGCACTTTGGTGTAAAATGCAGCAACTTTCTTTAGCATCAACTGTCCCTCATCAGTTCTGAAGAACTCAGTTCCTTGTCCTCTTCCTGATTGCCATCACTGATGTAGGGCTTGTAGCTAGTATTAAGTACAGGCTTCACCTTCTTCAGCATGGCTGACAGGACCAACTCTTGCTGGTAAACAACACCAAACACATACAAAGTAAGTTCTACCTCCTTGTTTCTAACTTTCTTTGTAGTGGTGACCTTGGTGGGCTTCCAGGTCAGCTTGGGGACCCAAGAGTTGATGCTCCGCACCCTAGCAGCTTGTGCTCCTTTGACCAGCTGTGTCAGTGAAGTGTCACTATGGAACTCTCCTCTCCCGTCTTCTCCTTGAGTAGGAACTTGGGTTGCACTAACTCTATTCTCAGACCCGCGGGGGCAACCGCAACTGCGGTGCACAACAGGTGCATTGGTACTCTGGTGTTGTGTTCCTTCCATTTTAAAATTTAATAAAATATTAAATAAATTTCAATTAAGTTACTCCCTACTTTTATTTTTTGCTTTTATCTGAAAATGGATATTTAATTAGAGTTTTTCCCAACCAATATCCTAATTATAGATTTTTTATTTCTTAATTAGTTGTTTTTGGTTTTAAAAAACCCATTTTAGAATACTCAAAAAAAATCCACCCTTTTCCCCAGATTTTACTGCTAAATTCAAACACCCAACACAATTTTTTAAAATTTATGGTCCAGATCTTGTGTCTTATTTTAGATACCTTGGTATCATTCATGATTACAATCCATTGCACATACTGAGTGAGTGATTTTGTTTACATAGTAAGTTGCTATTGTGTTTTGTTTTTGGTTTGAGTTTTGACTCACCTTGCTTGGGTGTATTTTGTCACAAATTCACATAGTAAACATATGCACACCAAAAGTCAACTCACACCATTTTTTTGTGAATCAATGTATTTCAGATTGTATTTTGAATAGTTTTGCTTTGTGCATGAGCCCTTTGTTGCTGTGTTGACTCATTTTACCCATTAACACCAATAAGACCTGTTAACAGAGTGTATTTTTTTACCTGAAAGTTGGATTTCTCTTAAATCTAAAATCATTTTGCTTAAATCTGAAGTATTTTTGGCTGTCGCCATAGCTTTTAAAACTACTGTAATGACTGAAGATTTAGTTAAAAAGTCAATCTCTAAGTCTGGGTAGTGATCAGCACTAGCTGGAGGGTTGAAGATGTCAACAATTAAAGTGTGTGTACCACTATAAAAATTTCCTAAATGATGAAAGATATAGTCTAATGGAATCATAGAACTAAGATATAGAGATACAAGATAAAAATTCAAAAGGAAACACAAGCCACAAAACCTAACATGTCCTTTTGGGGTGCAAGTAAAACAATATCAACTTATTGTTGATACTGGTAAACCAAGCCTTTTTATTGAGAAAAATAAAGTTAGGTGCATATTGGAAAATAAAGATTTAACCTAAATGGATTAAATGACCATTGGAAAGAAGAAACATAATTCTAAGGCAAACTGCTTGAAACTAACTTTAAGATGTTAAGCTAGCATAAATGAGATTTTGAAAGGAGAAAGACAGTTACAGCAAGTGCTTAGTTGGTTTAAAGCAAGCAAAAGTAAAGGAAAACAGGATTGATGCTTAGGAAGAGCGGAATTAAGTGTATAGTAAAAGGTAAATTGTTTTGAAAACCAAATTGCTAACTTGGTGTATAGATCCAGGGTTCAAATCCTGTAGCAGAAAGGTAAGGGAATTTTGAAACAACTGTAAACACTATTAGAATAATAAAAGGCTTGGGGAAAGCTTAATGTTAAATCAAAAATTAGTAAAGGTGAGGGAGAAAAGAGAGGATCACTGGTGCAGGGTGTGTGAAGTAAATTGGTTAAGTACTCCTGGATAGCGTAAAAGAAAAGTAAATCAAAAATAAGAATGGTTGGAAGAATAGCAGCAAAAAATGAAGGTGAATCCTCAAAATCCATATGTCTTCTGAAGTGTCCAGAAGTCTTTTCTAAAGAAGTGGCTGGTCAAAAGATCCATGTCATGGCCCATACTGGTGTTTGGCTGGACTCTCACAGGAGAGGCAGGCCAGCCTGGAAGGCCATGTACACAATGGGGGCAATCCTGAAGGGATAGTTGACTGCAGTGGCCCAGGGACATCAACTTCCAGTGTGGGAACAACCTGATTGGCTAGCCCCAACACTGTAATATAGACAGAACCCAGCTTAATTAATTCATGTACAAGAAGGGCATCTGGCAAGGGGCAGTGGCTGGAATCTCCTTCATAGTTGGTGAAATATGGTCTCTAGAATGGCCAGGAGAGAGATCCAGGTGGTGAATAAGATAAACTCCAAGTCAAGAGCACAAGCAGGAGTAACCAAAGGAGTAGAAGCAGAACAAGGTGGGTAAGGAAAGGCATGGGAGTATTGTAGTGTTGATTCATGTAAAGATGCCAATATAATAATTATATTGGTGCAAAAAAATAATTCTTGCAAGAAAAAAATAGGTCCTGGGCATAAAGTTGTTTATTTTGTGATGTCAACAGTGAGAAAGGCTTCTCCTCCTCACTACTTATACTTACTGATAATTTTGTGGTCTTTTGTGCCACCAGAGATCTGATGGCATTAATTTCAGAAGAACTTACAATTTTGACTGGAATTTGCATACTTGGTCCTGGAGATGGATGCTCATTGGTTGGTATAACAGGAACCTTGCTTGAGCTGCAGCAATCTGAGGTGTCACCGCTATTTATAGAACCTGCAAGCAATCAAGCACCCAATTGCACAATCAAACAATCAAGTTCCTGATGTACCATTTCCCGATAATTGAGGGGCCCAAATTTGATAATAGAATCAAAGCCAGGGATTTGAGGCTTGTGTGCCTCTCAAATCCCAGGCCATTTTTTAGTCAAAAAGGGGGTTTTCTTGCTCTGGGAGATACTTGATGAAGGTTTCCAGGCTGCAGATAGTTTGGCCTCTAAGAAGGCCAGCTAGTTGTCCAGGGCTTTCTGGGCCTGACACAATGTATCATTTCCTGATATTAAAAGGCCCAAGATTTGTCATAAAATTTGATGCCAGGTATTCAAGGCTTGTGGGCCTCTCAAATCACCAGCCATTTGTTATTTGAAAGGGGGGATTTCCCTCTGGAAGGCAGTTGCTAGGGATTTCCACACAGTTAGCTGTACTATTCCCAGAGAGGCCAGTTGATTGTCCAGGGCATTCTGGGCCCTGAAACTCCAGAAAATTGGAAAATCAGAAAGTTTTAAGGGGATCTTCCTTCTGTTAATAAAAATTATCTTGATGCCTAGTATCTCTCCTTACAAAAGAAAACCACTATCAATAGTGATTTTGGAGATGTTTAAAAGGATCAGAAGCGGCCAAACTTTGGTATGTGTACTCATAGAAAATTTCTTGTTGAGGAATGAGTGAAGTGTTGCAAATAACCTTAAGATCAGAGATATTGTTGTATCAAAGATTATTGTGCAAATGTTCTCCTAGATTATGGAACTGATTTTGGTTGACCATGCATTTCTATAAATATTCTTACCCCTAGTTATCAATTTCCAATGATGATTGGATGTATGGTGAGTCTCTTTTGGGATTGTAATATAATTCACTTTTGTCCTTTCTATAGAACTAGTATTCCCTAAGATGTCAACCAAACCCAGTTAGTACCTGGCTTTGATCCAGGAAACATCTTGGTGACATTCCTGGGGAAGAATTGACACATTATACAAGGTATCCCTGCTTTAACAATAGTGCGCCAAATGAAAGGAATATTACACCCCTTTAAAACATGTAATATGTGACAAACTACCACCAAACCCCTGAATATGATAAATGATTTAAACATTTTTCTTGAAAAATGGGTAAAAGAAAGAGTTGCTCATGCTCCCCTCAAAATTCTTAATCTACTTGTCTTTGCACCAATTAATTTTGGTAAATTAATCATATGATACTTTCTGTTTAGTGCTAATAGCATCTGAACTGCTAGTTGCTATTTTTTTTAAAACTATGGCATCATTAAGTTATATTATAATACAAGCCTTTATCTACTAAATATATTTTTGACAACCGATTCAATATCAAAAAATCCCAACCCATTCTAGACTCCCTTAAGACTTTCCCCATGCCCCTCTAGAAACAAGCTTATATATAGCTAATCATACCTGGTAAAATAAAAAGAATAAGTTAAGTGTGGTGCTCCTGCTCCTATGAGGTCACCAAGGTGTGTCCTGGGCCAAAGACAGGAACTGGCTGAGTTCAGGTGATATCCTCAGGAATAATTTTTCTATGAAAAGATAAAAAGTGAAATATCTTAACACTCAAAAAAGGACTCATCATGCCCCCTAATCATCCCTGGCAATTTATAACTATGGGAAAGCATAGTTCACAGCATTTCATGGTGTTGGGATTTCTGGATATTGACTAATTAAAAAATCCAACCAATTAACACAGGCTGTCATTTAATTGCTCTTGGGAATGGTTTCAACAAAATAATGAGGGCTATAGATTTGTGGAATCAATGAATCAATGATCAAATTATATCATATCCTAGCATTAACAAAGTCCCTATTCTTAATTAATGAACAAAATATTCAGACATTGTGCAATTAATTAGTCTACCTCACTAATAAGCTCAATATGCACCTCATTATAATTACTATTCTAAGCTTTAATTATATCCTAGAACAAGGGCTGTCATATGGGCCACCATCTGAAATACTTCTAGAAGAGTTTACCATGAACTGGACCTTCAGGCCAAACACTCTAAGCTAAAAGGCCCTGAGCCTAATGTATTAGAGTAGCTCTGATTGAGGAACAATTACCTCCACCAACTAGTAACCAGTCAGGCTAGCTAGCCCTGGAACGTGGTCCAGGTAGACAGCTACTCTGCTCAGGTCAAGGGATAGTTTTACAGCATCAGAAAAGGTACTGAGCTGTGGAAGTTGCCAAGCAAGCATCCTTCACAAAGCGCACACACCCAAAGTTGCCCCCCTGCTGTGACACCCTAAAGCTATTTCAGTCTCTCTTAGCATTGTGAGCTAACTTGGATAAACACAGGAAGCCAGGCTAACCTCAATATCAGTTGTCTAATAAAGAGTTGATATTTCAAATACTTTCCCTAGTTTGATTCTAATTAAGTAGAGAGCAAAAGATTATACTGTTGCCATACAGTATTAATTCATATAGCTAAATATAGAGACAACAAGCTATGAGCCTATATCCAGAAGTAGGAAGAACCATCACAAATCCTTTAGGCCTTGGGATCTTTTAGAATTGCTACTTCTGATGACAACAAAATATTATGGACCAGAGGTTACACCAAAGTCACAGGTTCTCCTGTAATTTCCTAATGTTAGAAGACTTAGGATATCATCTGGCAGATGATAAAATACCACAGTCCACAGATTTTCTGACACATGGGCTACAAAAAGCAGCTCCATTATTCAAGGAACCATTTGAATGATAATCTTCAGTACAAAAATTTACTGGATCTAAAGGTTATTTGTATTGCAATCCTTATTCCTTGACCAGGAGTTTTCCATTGGTGAGCAGACTTAATTTCTGATCTTTGATCCTCTTGACCAAATCCATAATCATTATCACTAGGGAATTTCTCTGTCATAAAGATGGAGAAACGGGGTTGAGATAGTCTTTATTAACAGAAGGAATAACTCTTTAGAGACCTTCTGATTTGATACTGTTCTGGAGTTCTTTTGACCAGCTACTCCTCCAGAAAGAACTTATTAACACTTTAGAAGACATCTGGTTACTCCACATTAACCAGACATGTGGCATCAAGATGCAGGTCCAGCGCCCAACAAAGCTCCTGCTTGAAACCAAAATATTTCTAAAAGACACCTTTCAACTTTCTAACCAACCTTCTACTTATAGCACTGTGTTCCCAATATTTACGCTTTCAGAATTAGTTCCTTCAAAATATTAAACTGTTAGTGCACACCTTTTCTATAATAAATTAAACTGACACACTTATTTCATCAAAAGATTAAAGTATTGATTCAGTATTTTCTTGCTTATACTTTAAGCTTTTGACTTCCAGATAATAATATTCATCAGTAAACATGCCCTCAACTCAATCAATGGTTTCAGTGCTCAAAAATTCACCATTTCTGAAGTTCCACTGTGATCCAACTAGAAAAAAATTTACAGCACTCAAACTGCTCAAAGTGTTACCACTTTGCACACCAAAGCTTTAACTGGCTTCCAATTCCAACACCAATCTTCCCTGACTTCTGTCCTATTCTTTCAAATAAAAACTTTATTATTTATATATTTATTTCTTTTTTATTTCCCTATAAAATTTTCCTACAACTATTACTTTCTCTTTTTTAATCTTTTTCTCTTAATCCTACTCTTTCATTATTTAATCTCTTTCTCTTTTCTAATCTGATTCTCTTGTTCCTAAACCAATTTAGATGAATTTTTTCTGGGCTCCTCTTCCTTCTCTTTATTGGCCATTATAGATGACTTACACCTTAATCTTCTCTCTCTTGTTATTCACCATAGGTCTCTTCCATCAAGATCTTCAGAGGCAAGCATTTACTCTCTAAATGCTACTTTCTTATCCTCTTTGCTCCCCAATTGCTTAGATTGAGAGTTTGTGGAGCAATAAACTCCACTTCCTGGAAATTTCTCTTAGCCCTTGGGTTCAGCAGCTGTTTCTCTGGACAGACACTCCTCAGGTTATTCCAGACAGCCTATCTTTAAAAAGTGAAGAAAGGATCTTTCTTATAACCACCCATAAGACATAGGTAGATAAACTTATCTACCCTTTTTATCAAGGCAAGAGTGACCTAGGTGAATTCCCCTTAGCAGGTATCAGTATTTCAGTGCTTGCTTCAGCACTCTGTCATCCCAGGGGCCAATAACTGTATTATTCCCTCAGCTGGGTATCAAGATTATCCTGACATAAATAACATGGCCAATAAAATTGGGAATTACCCAAGATATGGGCCAGGTAGCAGTAAAATTGGGTTTTAACAAAGACAAGGTATTCATGCAAAATGCATGAATAGATCAATGCATGGATGTTTCTATTCATGCAAGCGTAACTCATTGAGTACAAGACAAGAATTGATACTTAACTTGCATTCAAAAGGTTTTGCTAAGCCTAACAACTTCTAGTAAGTAATAGCAACTTGTCAATAACCCCAATCACAATCAAAATCATGATGAAGTGAACTTTTTACATGAATAACTAGTTGCATGAAAATGATGTCATGCCATGCTTGAAACTGTATCTTGGCAAATATTAAATGAATTTGCATGTCCAAACCAACATTCAAAAGCTCTTGTGATTTACAATCTTTATCATTAAGCAGTGAGCGCCTGTCCAGAACCCATATCACAAGAAAATTTGAGTAGAGTACAGGAATCTGAAAGTAATAGATGTAAACTTCATTGACATACATGTTATGCACTCTCTGCACTCTCTATTCCTACACAATCTCCCCTACTCCTTTTACCTATAAATAAAATATTCTAGACCAGTTGATAGCTTAAGCTATCATTGAAGTTCTACCTAAGCCTGCTGTCAATTTTCCTCAATCCAAAATAGAGATTAAGTTCTTCTGTATCTACACAGCTGGAATTTACTATCAGAAATGATAATTTATTGTAACCAAACCCCAAAGTATAGGGCCATGGTTAAACCCTGAACAAACCCCTTCAAGAGCTGTTAGTCCGGTAGACTGGGAGCACGGCGGCCCACATTCAGTTGATAATTTTCCTATTAGTAAAGTTGATGCCAACCCACCAGGATTTGGATACTTGACTGTACCACAGAGTTTTGAGAGCAAAATGCCAGTGCCTAATGCTGGAAGTTTCCCTAAGGTATCAACACTTGACACTAGCGGTTTGCTTGACAAAATAAGCAAGTACACCAATGAGAGTTGCCCCAAACTTGCCCAAAGTCCAGGAAGGGGCACAGGACCTGAATACCTGTCCAATGCCAATTTCTGAGTTGCTGGACATAAGGGGTTGCAGCCTTATTATCCAGAGGTAGCCAATGGCAACCTGCCCATGCCAAATGCCACCCCGCCACACATGACACCTGATACCAGCCTGCCCAAGCTCAAGAGACCTGATCAAAAGATGAGGCCTGGCAATGTGGTATAAGTACCTGCTGGGTCAAGATCAGATCCCATTTTCAAACTTAAATAAAGGTGATGAGATATTGGTTCCCCCAATTATTCCCAAATTTTACCCTAACTGTCTGCCAGTTAGCTCAAAAATTGTCCACCAGGTGCTCCTTTTGGTCCCATCCATTTTATGGAATACCCCCTGAATCCTGAATATAGAGATTGCACCTCTGACAAGGTATTAGCACGGGATTTCCTGACCTGAATTAAAGCATTAACCAGGTTCAGCAGGAAGGGGCCCTGCCACGTTACCCAGCCCTGCCTGTTCAGAGATAATACAACTTCCTCCTGGCCTATTAATTAGACATACAACCACCCCTCACCCCCAAACCAATGCCACCATCTGCCAGCCAGCTTCCCCAGGACTATACCAACACAATATTTGGGATAGTGGATATTAACCTCACTGGGGTAATAGACACTGTTATTCCAACCACTAGCATGTGGTCCTGGGTGGCAAATCAATGTCCTACCTTTTAAAGTTAGCGCTGATCCTCTGGTGGGCTCGGCCCACCCAGTCTGCGACCTGCCAGTTCCTAGGTTCTGGCAAGCTGGCAGCTCCAGGTTGGTTCCCTGATGTTTACACTGGGGTTTTGGAACTGCAACACTGCCTCAGCGTCCTCACCTCCTGAGGTAACCCCAGCAGTATTGCCAAACTGGATGGTCTAAGGATGGTTACACTGTCATAGCATAATCATCCCTGGGGCAATATTTGCCCTTCTTGGATACCAATATAGGGCTACCCTACTGGCACCTTGAGGCATAAAGTACAAGATGAACATATAAGACTACCTACCTCTCCAAGCTGTACTGTAAATTCAGAACATGAACATAAAAATGCGGGATTGTCAAATCCTTGGTCCAAATTTTGAATCACTTTTGCAGGCAACTCAGCTGAGTGAAAAATAAAATATTTAATAAAATCAGCCATTTAATTTGACTTTTTTGGTTTATTTAAATTGGCAAATTTTGAATCTCTTGAGCAGGTAACTCAACTAACAAAAGACAAAACCCAGCAAACAAATGTGGAATACATGAATCAGAAATGCGGGATTCTAATGTATGATTTGAGATTTCCTGCATTTCAAACAAGTCATAGACATCATGTAAAAATTAACAAATCTGAAATTGCAGGATTTCCAAATCCAAGAACCAAGTTTCAAATCATGATTGCAAGGAATTTGAAATAAATATAATTTATGGGTGTCTCAAAAAGGATGATAAAGGATCTAGAGTGGATTTGTGCTGATTCTTTTAGGAATCATAGGCATTCTCAAAAATCACCCTATTCCAATTTAGGATGGCTAAAATTTAGATCATAATAATTACAAAATTAACATATATAACAATAAAATTGACTAAAATATACATTCCTCTTCTTGAGTTTAAAATTTTAATAAAAATTTATTATGTCTTCTTTCAATAACAAAGTCAATGAGCTGTTCCCTGGCCTTGAAAAAATCATGCAGGGCTACACAGGGTCTCTTAACAGTGAAGCCTCTGTCTATGTCCACTCCCAACCTGCTGGCCCTTCTGCAAGCCCCACCCAGGAGTCTGTTCTTTCTCCTGCAACTTCCAGCATGACCCTGTTTGCCCACCATGCACAAGCAGCTACCAACCCAAATCCCTTATCAGCAATGGCATCCAGAACCAGCTATTTTAGCCATGGGGTCACCCAGAGAGCCCAGAACCCCAAAACAGCCAATCAGATTGCATTGAATAGTTCCCAAGATGAACACATCCCTCCCCCAGCCAATCAGCCTACAAGACGCAGAAGAAAACTAATTACTCCAGAGATTGTTCTCAAATGGTGGAAAAGCAAAGAAAGCTTATGTCCCTTGGGGAAATTGCGGCCGCAATGGGGTTTGCAAAGTCCACTGTGGCTGCAACCCTGCAAGCCCACGCCAACTGTGGCCCCCCTACCAAGAAGACCCTGACTTCTGCCTGTACTTCAACTGAAGGGGAAAAAGCCCACCCTCTCATGATGACTATTATGGAGTGTGATCTATGGATGCCCTTGGTCTAGGTCCTTCTCCAACTGGGACTCCACGGCATTTTCACCAATAAGAGAACAGTGAATTTGTGGATGCACAGAGTTGTGGTTGCTGCTAGATTCTTGTCCAATCAAGTTCTCAGTGGTCCCATTTTGGTGGACACTGGTCCCTACAATTCAACTATTATTAATTTTATCAAAGAAAGGGCAATGAGAGCCTGTAATGACGTAATCTTCCTGTTGTATGCTAAGATATCTGCAAGTATCCAAGACTTTTGAGAGAAGCGTATCCAGTCTGACGTGTACAAGCGCGGCCCAATATTATATTGGTTTGTTGGGGTTTTATTGGCAGTTTCCCCATTGGGCGTCAATTATTACTCGGCAATATCGAACACTGCAGATGGGTATGCCTACCAGATGGAGCTCAAGGCCATGCTGGAGGAGTGGGCCACAAAAAACACCGTGCACACAGCTGTACTGAGTGCAGAGATGGAGCAGCGGGAATGGGCAACCCAAGAAATCAGGGCTGCGGGGCATACCTGCTGGTCCTACCCCATCAACTACGCCAATATGCATCTTGCAGATGTATGTGTCTACAATTTTGGTTCCGCCCTCAGGCGCTTAAAGCCTACCACCTACAACAAACTATGCACCCAAATTTATAAGGGGTATGAGCTTTTCCCTTCTGTGTCTGTCCAGGACTTATTTGATCTCATCATCTTCTATGCAAGGAATAGTGATAAGTTCAGAAAGGACTCCTGCCTCCCCCCACACCAGTCCATCCGTTTTGTCAAGCCAGTATATGTGACAGAGGAAGAATTTGAGCAATTGAAGCAATCAGCTCTTGCTGCCCCTTCCCAGTCAACAAACCCTGCCTCCCCAACCCCCCATCAAGCCACCTGCCTTCCAACCCTGACTCCCAAACCACCACCCATTCCCTCACCATGATCTCTGATGGCGTCCCTTTCATAGGCACAGATGAAGGCAATGTTCATTCTGCCCATTCCCTCCCATTCCTGTCCTTTGATTAGTAAATAAATAATTTCTTTGTGATAACTCATTAAAATTGATTTTGTTCTTTAGTTCATAATTAATAATATATTTTTTACATTATTAGAATTTCTCATAATTAATAAAATGTTGTACATTTTACAAATAGCTTAAAATTATGAGCAGACATATTTTTCATCATCATTAATAAATTAAAGACAATAAACATAAATATTGCATTAGAATATTGCAATTAGACATCAACTCTTGATATTTTGATATTATGTGCATAACTCAATGCATTTTGTTTAATAAAATCCATTGTAAACTTGGCCTTTTCCATTATAATTTAATGAAATGGACTGTATTTATATTAAGGCCATTAACATTTAGTAAAAATATTGAAAATTAGTGCATTTACATCCTGTATATTTACCTATTGGTAATAATTCTATAAACTTTTAAGATGGATTTTGCGAGGTAATAATAATTTAATGTGTTATTAAATTACTGTTTATTGTCATTAATTTGCTGATTTTCTTTGCTGTGGCAATTGTGCATTTTCTGATATTTATGCACTAGTATCCAATTGGTTGGCTTCACATCCAATTACACAGGTAATAGGAAAACAAGCCACCACCCTGAGACTGGATGTGGTTGGGGTGGCTGCTTGTTTTCCTATTGCCTGTGCAATTGGATGTGAAGCCAACCAATTGGATACTAGTGCATAAATATCAGAAAATGCACAATTGCCACAGCAGAAAATCAGCCAATTAATGACAATAAACAGTAATTTAATAACACATTAAATTATTATTACCTCGCAAAATCCATCTTAAAAGTTTATAGAATTATTACCAATAGGTAAATATACAGGATGTAAATGCACTAATTTTCAATATTTGTACTAAGTGTTAATGGCCTTAATATAAACACAGTCCATTTCATTAAATTATAATGGAAAATGCCAAATTTACAATGGATTTTATTAAACAAAATGCATTGAGTTATGCACATAATATCTAAATATCAAGAGTTGACATCTAATTGCAATATTCTAATGCAATATTTACGTTTAATGTCTTTAATTTATTAATGATGATGAAAAATATGTCTGCATTGAAGATAGTACTATAAAAACCAGTTTTTTGATGGAATTCAAACAAAATGTCAACAATCTATAACTTGATCAACAAATTAGAAGCACACCTTCAAAAGTCTGTTGAAATAGAAAAAATATCAGGGAAATAGTGACAGGAAAGCTGTGTAACAAGGGCCAGCCACTAATCCAGTCAAAAGAAGATGCTCTGGATAAATTGGATAAATATTATAGATGAAAAAACAAAGAAGCTTTACTTAATCTACAGGGAACAACTTTATCAAGTCTGAAGTTCAACAATGGGGCCTACAATTTGTGGGAGTTCTGGCAGGGGGCCAAAGAAAACAATAAGATCAAACTAATTGAAGGAACAGAAATTCAAAAGGAAATCAACACCAATGAAGAGGAAACCAACTAAATGGAAACAGATGAAAATGAAATACAAGCAAGAAGCAGAAGCGCTTCAAGAAATACAGAAGCTTTATCAAATGAAAACCAAGAAGAAGCACAAGTAGCAAGAAATAAGGGAAAATTTAAGCCTAGAAAAATTAATAAAGCACATCAAACGCTCATGAAGTTTGTCAAAGTGGCGCCTTTGGCTGAGGGGGGCCACAGGGAAACAATTAGTTAGTCTTTTGATGTTTTACTTATATTTATTTTAGTCATCACCAGGAATGGGGATGAGGTTGCAGAAGTGGCAGCTTATACGCCGAGTTGGTTTTACAAGGGTTACCATACACTGGTGGCCCCTGTAAAGCAAATAAATAAAAACCAAATAAATAAAATAACTCAACATAATATGAATAATTTTTTTAATATTGAAGCTCAAGATAGGGAATATTCACCACCTGCGGGGTGCTCACCATGGATAAGGGAAGCATATGAACTAGGATCAAATATCAAAATCAAAGAAATGAATGAAATTTGCAGGGATATCAAACTGAACTTTGATGAATACATATACAAAAGCATTCAACAATTCCCCTTCACTAACATCAACAAATATGTAAAGAATTTAATAAAAACCAACTTTCAAATAGGAAATGAATATTTGAAATCTACAATTTTTAATGAAGTTTTTAAAGCACTATCAAATAAAGTCGGGGATGCAGTCCTTGTGAATAATTTAAACCTTTATTCATTTCATTTGCTGAGGCCTGGGGGGCTGATTCAAGTTGGGCGCCCCCAGAATCCTCTTCAAGTTCAACCAAATGTCCTTTATTAATAGGTTAGTACAAAAATTCAAAAAATTTGCATGTTCTCAGAAAAGTATACCTTGCAAAGAATCCACGTTGCGGTATACCTGGGAATCCTCCTCCACTGCATATTAAAAACCAACATCAAAAAGTTGGAGGATGTACCTATTCAAATGGACATTTGCCGCGTAGCCCTCAACTTCCAGAAAACACCACAGGGATACAGGTCAGTTGAGCACGTCCTCTATGATTCATTTGCATTGGCAACGCTATATGGGTACTACATGCCCCCCCAAAAAAACCTACTAGTCAATTTGCTCACCTGCTTGCCTTTTATCAAACAATCAGCAACCACCAGGGTACAGGTCGCCACCCCTCTAGCAATCACATCCAGGGTTGTCTACCTGACAGAAGAGTATGTGGATCCAATTAGATGCATTAGCTGAAAATTTAATTTTGGGGTATAATCCCTGGAATAATCACATTCTATTTGCAATTAGCATCCCCCCAATAAATATTTTCCCCTTGCAAATTTTTTTTTAATTTTTTATATTTTAATACTGAAATATGTACTATTAACATTTTACTATAAAATTTTTAATATCACATATTTAAATATTAAAAATATTTAGTATCTAAAAGTTAATATTAAAATTTTAATAATACATAAACAATATTAAAATTTTTAATATCAAATATTTTGATATTAGAATAAATCATGATTTAATAAAAATAATTAAATTTCAAATATTTAAACTTTAATATTTAACTTTTACAATTTATAATTATAATTATACTTTTAATATTTTAATTTTTATTTTAACTTTTAGCATGTAAATTATAATATTAATATATCTAAATATATTACAAGCCATTAGTTAAAGTTACAACCACATCAAATATTAAAAATAAGTTAAAAATGTTTTATTTATTAGCTCATTGAATACTGGTTTATTTATCACATAGATAAACATCAAGAATTGAATTTATCTGCACCATGCGGCCTGCTCCACTATTGTTCTAAACAAATGATTGTTTAGAACTTGAATTACCTTTCCCTTGTAATGTGATTTGATAAACATATTCAATATGCTTGACCCACGTCCTAAGTACTAATTAGTAAGCAATACATGAAAATCATTGGTTTTTGTGTTGTGTGGCTATAGTGGCACTGAAATAACAAGGATCAGATGATGACACACAAGGTCCAATTTCTGGCTTAAAAAAGCCAAAGTACCATCAACAATTCACAATTATTTAAATAAAATAATTCTATTTCTATCTTTTTTAATTTATTCATTTGTTAGCGCAACAGTCAATATAATATTCAATGCATTATAATAAAAAATATATTCTTCATACCTAGTATAATTAATTTTACTTACCTTCTCTATGTATTCTTAAGTGTCTATAATACATTCAAACGTCACATTATTATATATAAATAATAATTTTTGAGTCCTAATAAAAACAAAATAAATAAAAATAAAAACAAATAAAACCCAGACCACCCATTTTTATGATTGGCTCAGAGGCCAGGACTTTTGGAAGGAAGGATTCCAAGTGCTCATAGAAAGCTGCTACCACATCAGGTGGCATTGCAAATTGGCTGATCTCAAGAATATTGAATAGATCCTCAGTGTCCTGAGGAAGACCTTGTTTCACCTTATTCTTAATCCAACCAAACACCTCCTCAATTGAATTAAGAGATGGGGAATATGGCGGGAGGAAGAGAAGTCTCATTGGACAATTGGTTAGTTGGCAGCTGGAGGTGTGGCTGTTTTTGTCAATGAGGGGGGGGGGATTTGGACACAACCAGATCCAATTTGTGGAGCCTGGCATTATAAAGCACAAAAATGTTGGTTGTGCCTCTGTAATTTATCTGCAGGTACTCCTTGATGGCTCAGAGAAAATTGAGAAAGGTCCCGCTGTTATGGGAGCCTTTAATCATCTTATATTGGTCCAACCTGCAAGGACCAAGAAGCGCAGCCATGGAATAGGTCTGGGAACAGACAGCTGCATGATGGGCTACGCTGCCCTAGACCCCTTCTCAACCCACCCATGCCTAGACCTGAGTGAGAAGGAAAACAACAATTTGTTGATATAGAAGAACTGTATGTTGCCAGTCTCCTTTAGTGCCATATATGTCTTGGCATAAATGTGTCAATCCTTGATGGTCTTTTCACTGTTCCTATTGTACGGAGAAACTCTGAGCACCTTTCACAAGAAACCCAAATCAATCATTGTTTTGTAGACAAGGGTTTTGAAAACAGAAAGCCACACTATATGGCAAGCATTTATTGGACAGCAAGTGTGTCCAGGTGACAATCCTTGGCTACCCACTTCTTGATTGCATCAATATGAACGGGCTGAAGGAGTTTGGGCTGTCTTTTTGCTTTGTGGGTTTGGCAATTTGCCTGGTGTTGCCATACTTGGTGTTGATGTTGGCAATGTATCTGGCTGTGATACCAAATTGGGACGCAATATCCCAAACCGCCATTCCCCCGTTCAAGCAGTTGAGGAGAGCTTCACTCTCACTATCTGTCAACCAACGCCAGCCCTTGGCAGGTACCACAGCATCCTGGCTACCAGGCTCAACACAGGGGATGGGGACCTTTGTGTAGAAGGTGGGATCACGCTTGATTGTGATGGCGCTGTTAATATTGACATAACACACTGGCAAAGATAGCTCCTCAGTTGTGGCCAATGGCTGATAGAAGGTATCAAAGACGCAAGGGCAGGAAGTAGCAACTCTTGGGTCAAGAGTGCGGGGCCAGGTGACAACTGGGTATACAGTGGAGGTGTAAGTAACCTCAGTGTTTTGGTGACCCTGGTGTAGGAGACTTTTGTGGCAGGCCTTGAGAGTGGCTATGTCTGGGATTCAGGCTGGTTGATTGGGCTTGGGATGCGGGAGGTGGTTGGCTGACAATGACACCTTGGGAGGCCTGTGTATTGGCATAACTCCCCTTGAGTTGGGTTCTGGGTCTGTTCTTGGACCCTCTGTTACACCCTTGTGGACAGACTGCCCCGCAGGCTGGTGCAGGAGCGGTTAGAGAATGCATTTGACGGTCCATAAAAATAAAATAAAAATATATATATGATTAAATATGTATTTATTTGGAGTTATTGGTTTAGTTGTGGGTAGTTATTTTATCTTGAGTTAGCCTTGAATAGTAACAGAGCTTCTATATCCATGATTAGAAGTGAATAATATTGTACACTTTCTGGGTTTGGATGATTTTAAAGCTTAATAACTTTTTATGTCTAATTATGGTTATTGAGATTGAATTTTTAGTTTGATTTTAGTTGTGGTGGAGATTTTTATTTGGGTTGGTGTTTGCTAGTGTGCTTAGTGTACATTAAAATTGGATTCTAGTTCCCACAATTAATATCTGAGATTACTAGTGCATTCAAAAGTGATTTGAAATTTGGTTCATGGATTTGATAATCCCGCAATTTCAAAAAATATAGTAAACTTAATGAAAATGGTTGATGGATTTGAATACTTCAATTCTGATTCCAGTTACTTCATTTTGTTCATTGGATTTGTGCAGCTCAACTTAAACTTTGCAAAGTTTCTATGAGTTCCCGCATTTTCAAATAAATACTCAAAAAATCAATTTAATTAAAATAAGGCCATCCTGCAAAAGTGATTCAAAATTTGGACCAAGGGTTTGAAAATCCTGCATTTTTACATTCAGGTTCTGAATTTAAAGTATCTCTCCTTAACTTAGCCAACCTCTGACCTTGCCTGCACACAAGCCTTCCATGTGGATTGTCACTGGTGGTGAAGGGAACTTTGACAGAAAAGAAGACTTGTATGGGTATTTCAAGACAAATACTTCCTATAAATCAAAGGCCAGATCCTCAAAGTTATATAGAGGCCATGCTGGAGCTGGAGTTGATCCTTTATCCTATAGAAAAATGATTTATGTATGAGGTCAAAGGGTAGGAGCTTTAAAGTTGGTGTAAAATGAGCCTCCTACTGCCCTTATGGTGATCACAATGGCTCTGAGTGGGGTCACCTTCCAAAGGTCTTTGGGGGTAGCTGGCCTGTATAAGTTTGGGTTATGTAGGTTGAATCCAGCAGGTGGCTATTCTTGATAGAGACCAGAAAAGGGTTTGATCCATGCCAAGGAGATGCATCAGGAATCTGCTGGAGAGAATGCCAGAGGTTTTAGGTGTGATGGTTAGCTCAAAGCTCCTCTAGGGTACCCTAGCCATTTATAATCCCCTCACTTATGGGATTCAATATCTGATATTGTGGTATCAGCTTGGATAGTTGAAAAGATTTAGTTTGCTTGTAAACCACCCAGATGGCTTCATGATGTTGAAAATTGCTTCTTAGTAATGGGGTTGTTGCAACTGAGTCTCCAGACTTGCCTACCAATTTATCTCATGATAAACAGGGGGCGCTTGATGAGTTGCCCCTTGATGTATCTAACAACATGAACCAATCTGATGGCAATGTCAAACAACAGGCACTTTCTCCTAATTGGGTTTGCTACCAATTTGACCTGCTGATCCTGCATGAGTTATTCCTTGGTTCCAATCCTTACATGGAACATGCCACCATGCCACCCCCTTGTGACCGGTGGCTTCCCCCATTAGTATATTAGTCACAGTATTCTATAATAAGCAATACCTTATTCTTATTATTCCTGTCCATTCCATTGGACTGCTGTCTTCCCCAATTCAAATACTGAATCCTCATTGGTTCAGTTGCAACAGGGTGATTGGAGACAATGTTGTTGTAACTGCTCTGTATTAGCAGGTTACAAGGGGAAAATATTTTGAGAAATAGGCAAGTATCTTTATTGAGAATGTGACTTATATATTTTGGGTGAATCATTTTAAGAGGAGTACAATTGGGACAGTCAATCAATTTGATTGGTCAGAGGGCGGCTTGATTCTTATAATGAGTCAAGTGTAAAATCAAGTTGTCCAATGAGCAGGGATAGTCACTGGGTCTTGTTGACTTGTTTGGGAACTCAAGTTGACTTCTGTGTTTGGCTTTGAGTTGTGGGGAAGTCAATCTGTGTGGCATGGGGTCTTCTGTGCAGAACTTTTCTGGGGGATCAACCCAGCTGTTTTGACATTAGCTTCTATAACTGTGAGGATAAAAAACCAACTGAGCTCAAAGCAAGATAGAAGAAACCTAAATCTATCATAATTAATATAAATCCATCCATTTTAAATTTCACTTTGCGCTCAGTTTATTTCATTTATCCTTACAGCTGTAAAAACTACTGTATTATATATTAATAAAGTTAAAAACAACAAGTCTTGGAACAACTTAATAAACTTAACCATGTAATTGCTTAAAACATTAAATTGGTTCACTCAGAAGTGAAAAAATGCAACCTTGTTTAAACCCATGCAAAGCCCCTATCCAAGTTTAAGAATTTCTTACAAATAAAACAGATTAATCAAATTGTTTTTTTGATCATTCTTATTATAAACCATGTTGCAAAATAATTGATTGCCCCCTTGCAGAAAATTGTGGGCACGTTCCTCAGGTCAAAGCTCCTAAAGTCAAAAGTGCAAAAATCATTTTTGGGAAGTTAACTTTGAAGTAAATAAAATACAGTTTATATATAAAACCATATATTTTAAAATCAATTCTAGACAATGAACCCCAAAAAATTCATTTCTGCAATAAAAAATATATAAAATAAAATAAAAAATTCTTAAATTAGCTGTTTTTAAAAGAAAGTTTATTTTAGTTTCATAAGCAAAATTAGACTGGAATTTATATGTAGCTGTATTAAATTGAATATAAATATGAAACTAAGCAAAAAAATGCTTTATAAACTATCAGTTTAATAAAAAAAGTTAATTTAATTTCCAGCTTATGTAAAGCTATAATAATACTTCAGTATAAGTAAAATAAAGATTTTTCCTTCAAGATACAAGCATATGATTTTTGGTATTTTGGTTTATTAGTGATCTTATTTCAATAATGAAATTTATAGAAGTCTATCATTAAAATAATATAAAGTACATTAATTTCTTATTAAAGCTATACTATACAGTTTTATACTTGATAAAAGATATAGTCTTATATCTTATTTATAAGTCACAATATTCAAAGATATCAAGAATCTGCCACTTAAATATCATAGAATGAAGACTTGAATATTTTTATGTTAAAAACACTGTACTTCAACTAAAAATAATATAGATAGCTTAAAGTTATATATCAAAAAGAAACATTTATACATCTTATTTTACTTTAATACATGTAGTAAAAAGATATAATAGAAGATAATTGAGGTGGTGCAACATCTTCAATTACTCCATCTTGGGGAATTAACACCCCAAGTAGATCACCAAGTGGCTCACCAAATGGTTTACTGACCAGCCAGTAAACTGGTGGCACCATTATCAGTAACCATCTATTAAAGGGATCACTTAATCCAGATCCTAAATGGAACACAACTTGAGCAAGCCTTGTGACCTAACAGGAACATTACTCAGATAAGCCCCATGACGTACTTGGATGGTATGTGGCTTGTCATGATACTATATATTATTATATATTCATATCCAATAAAGTATCATTCTCTTCTTAAATCTTTGACTTATCTTGTTTAATATACTCACAGAAGTATATACTTGACAGTGGTAGCACAGGTAGGTTATCCATACCTACCCAACTCAAAAGAAAAATTCCTTCTAAGAAAAGGACCCAAGCAATGGTACTCCCTAACCTCTGGAGAGATTACAAAGAAGGACAAGATGTTCCCAAAGGCCTTGTTATCTACAACAACATCCTTGTACCCATCAAACAGTACAACACTCTCAAAGCCCACAGACTGTTACCCTCAGCGCCAACCACAACAGGACCACAGCAACCTGAAATACCTAATATTGTATTCCAGAGCCTATGTACAGCCAAAGTGGCGCTTTCACAGGACTACGTCAGGAAAGCCTCTCTCTAGATCAACAGTACACAGAGCAAGTTCAAGCAAGTGGACTACCCCCAAAAACTCTGGGTCAGTGAGATTGCCCTTTGTGTCACTGGAACTGCCTCACGTTCTGTAAGCAAGTGGCTAACCCAGCATCCCAACCAGAAGGAAAACTGGGAGGTATTCAAAGCTGCATTCCTCAAAAAGTTCTCCATGCAGGATTACAATGTGGTGATTATGACAGAAATCCAAACCTTCAATATGACAGGAACAATTGAGGAGTACATTGCTGCATATGAAGACCTACGTGACTGCGCGCCCAACACCATCAACTTTGATGAACCTGAGCCATGTCTGGACTTCTACAATGGCCTCCCCAAGTATATTAGACGTCAGTTTTACATGACCTGCTGAAAGAACCTTGAAGATGTGTTCTTTGAGGGAAAACACACAGCTCAAAAATCTGACAATCTACATGCAACCAACAAGCGCAAGGAGAGCCTTACAGCCAAGAAGGATCCTTGGCCCAATAAGCAGAACAACCAAGCCAACAACGCCCATCCTTGAACTGGGAATCACACTACACAAGCCAACCAGGCAAGCACCAAAGATAACAACAAGGAGGGAAAAGCTCGGGGGAGTGCTTAGGCAAGCTGCCCTCCCCCAACTCATAAGACTTGCACAGGGACCAGGACATGGACTCAATCACCATGATCCAAGTACCCTCCAGCAACCCTCTACTGTTTGCCGCCAAAACAGGAAATAAACTCCCACTACCCTTTCTGTTTTTTCAGATATCAGGGCACCATACTATTTGACACTGGAGCAGATCAATCTCTTGTCAACAAGAAATTCACTAACCTCATGAAAAAACCAACCACCTGAAGCAGTATCAGGAGAGTCATCATGGCAGATAACAGAAGCACACCAGTCACCCAAGAGGCAAAACCTTTCTGTGCCCAAATTAGAGACATGCAAACCACTCTCAGTGGCCCAATAATACCAATCTCCAAGTACAATGTTATACTTGGCCTGGATTGGATGAGAAAGACCAGACCTCATATTGACTGGGATAGTGCTACCCTCACCATACAATGAGGAAAAATACATCACCATGTTTACCCAACTCACATTGATGCACTTATGAGGGACCATGTATTTGTGAAAATCATGAAAGCAGAAGAGGAAACCAACCCTAGCAAAATCAATTGGAGCACCTGCACATATGAGGTTATCCACTTTAAAAATACAGAGACTCAATGTGAAGAGGACCATATTCAAGACCAGCTAGTTAACAAGTTCCCCACTGTTTTCAGAGAAACACTACCAGGATTACCACCTGACCATGGTATACAGAACAAAATTGACCTCAAAGAAAGTGTACCTAAAGCACAATCTATCTACCGCCTCACACCACAAGAAGATGACACCCTGAAAGCTTATCTTGACAAAGTGCTTGAAAAAGGACTCATACGACCATAAAAGTCACCTTTTGGTGCCACTATCTTCTTTGTGGCAAAGAAGGATGGAGGACTCTGCCTGATCACCAACTACAGAGAGCTCAACAAGGTCACAATTAAAAACAGGTATCTCCTGCCCTTAATTGACGGTCTTTTTGATGCCCTGGGGGTCCCAAATCTTCACAAAAATTTATCTGAAAGCAGGTTATCACCAAATTTGCGTAAAACCTGAAGACATCCCAAAGATGGCAAACAGAACCAAATACAGATCCTTTGAATGTGTTGTACTTAACTTTGGCATGAAAAATGTCCCCAGTACCTTTGTAACCTTTATAAATGATGTCTTCAAAGAAAACATTGGAAAAAGAGCAATCATCTACCTAGATAACATAATCATATATAGAATGACTAAAGAACAACACTGGGAAGACATCTTCCTGGTCCTCTGCACCCTTGAAGAAAACCAATTGATTGCCAAGCCATCAAAGTGTGAATTCTTCTTGATGGAACTTACATTCCTCAGTTTCATTATCAGCAAGGACAGAATCAAACCAGACCCAGACAAGATACACGCCATAACCAAGATGCCAGCTCCAAGAAATAAGAGTGAACTCTGCACCTTCCTTGGAATGGTAGCCTATGTAATAAGATTCATCCCTGACTGGGGTGCCCTGACAGCTCCCCTCTCAGCCATTACAGGCAAAACAACCAAGTTTGTCTGAACACTGCTACATAATTGAAACTTCTGCCAACTGAAGGAACACATGGTCACAGCTCCTATCCTCCAATACCCAAATCTTGAGGGAATCCATGTGCTAGAAACCAATGCTTCTGATTATGCCATAGGAGGAGTACTCCGTATCCAAACAGCAGAAAAAGAATTCCTCCCCGTGGCATATGAATCAAGGAAGTTGTCTGATGGCAAAAAAAGACACCCCATACACGCCAAGGAGTTGGGAGCCACCATACACTACCTCATGAAGTGGCAATGCTATCTGGAAGGGGCCCAAACGTTCAAAGTACTCACGGACCACAAGTTACTAATATTCTTCAAAACAAGCAACACCTGTCAAGAAGACAAGCCAAATGGAGAAGTCTCATACAGAGATACCCCATGCAAATCAAATACAAGCCAGGCAAGGAAATGCTTACTGCAGATGCCTATGTCAAGGCTATATAGCAAAAATGTCCTCTGCGCTGATGGCAACCCCAAATGGTCCATGTTAATCATGGGGAATCTCCAGGAAGGTTTCTCACCTGGCACACCAATGGACATCCAAGAGAAAGTCCTTAAGAACAAACATCTGTTCAAAAATTTATATGGCACTCTGCACCAAAAACTTCCTAGTGGTGACACCGTACCTTACGTCCCGTCAACACAAAAGATTGACACAATCCTCCAATATCACAGAGACCTGAGACATACCCATAGTAGGAACTTAAATGAGTATCTCAAAACACACTACTAGTGGTCCAACATGCTAGATGATATGAAGGAAGTACTGGAACAATGTGAAGTCTATGAGAAGTATGTCCAAACCAAGGCAACACCCAATTCAGTAGTACCTGTACCCATCACACAGCCCTTCAAGGTATGGTTGCTGGATATTGTGGGACCAATGCCGGGTGAAAACAAGGGCAAGAAGTAAATTATAACAGCTATCAACTATGCAACCAGATGGCCTGTGGCGCAAGCCACAAAAGAACACAAAGGCAACAATGTGAGACAATTTATTGGAAAAGAAATCATAGCCAAGTTTGGGAAACCTGATCTCCTGATCACAGATGGAGGCACCAAACTTAAGGCCATTGACACCAATATCTACCTTGCCAAGGATGAAATATAACACATCACAGCCATCCCATATCACCCTCAAGCAAATGGACAATTAGAACAACTAAACAGTGCACTTGTAGAAGCCCTTAGTAAGTTATCTGCTAAAAATCCAAAGTCTGGGTTGACATGCTCCCAACAGCGCACATGGTCTGAAGAACACAAGTCAACCAAAATATGGGCAAAGGCCCTTATGAGCTTGTCTATGGAAAAAATCCTTCTTTTGTTAGTGCAACTGCAGGACCACAATTACCTCTGCCCAAAAAGGTGTCAGACAACAGTGACTCCAATGTACAACACACTAGAAAAGACCAAGAGTAAATGGAACGCCAAAGAGTTGAAAGGGAAGCAATCCCACTACAGCAGGAAAGATTCCAGGTTGGGGACAAAATCTGGGTTGTCAACCACAATCAGCATAAGTTGAACCCAGGACTGCATGGACCAAGCATAGTCATGGAAGTCAAGCCCAACAATACCTACCTCATCAAGGGAATTGGAGCTTGAACTGAACTGAAGCGCATGCACCATAACTGACTCTGCCTATGTAAAGCAAGAACAGCCCAGCACAATTCCAGACTCCCTGTCTCCAATGCCAAACTGGATCAATACCAAGCTTTCATCCCCGTCACTCTTAAGAAAATTCCCAAGGCTCTGCCTTCCAGCACCCCAGGGGGGATGTTGCAACATCTTTGATTACTCCCTCTCAGGGAATTAACACCCCAAGTAGATCACTGAGTGGCTTATTGAATGGTTCATTGACCAGCCAGTAAACTGATGGTATCATTATCAGTCAACCATCTATTACAGGGATCACCTAATCCAGATCCTAAATGGAACGCAACTTGAGCAAGCCTTGTGACCTAAGAGGAACATTACTCAGATAAGTCCTATGACGTACTTGGACGGTATGTGGCTTGCCATAATACTATATACTATTCTATACTCATATACAATAAATTATCATTCTCTTCTTAAATATTCCCCTTATCTTGTTTAATATACTTCCCAGAAGTATATACTCAACAGAGGGTAATAATGAAGAGAGAATAATAGAAGATAATCAAGGGTTAGAATGGAAAGATGATAGAAGAAGATAATTGAGGGTAAGAAAGGAGAAGAGAAGAAGATAATTGAGGATAAAAAGGAGAGAGAAAAGAAAAGAAAAGAAAAGGAGAAGAGAAGAGAAGAGAAGAGAAAAGGAGAAGAAAAGAAAAGAAAAGAAAAGGAGAAAAGAAAAGAAGGGGTTTCTACTTGGTATAATATTTTATATAATCCATCCTCTTGACAACGCAGAAATTTTTTAAAAGTTTTTGGCCCCTGAGCAGCCAAGGGGCCAAACAAACCTTTAAAAAATTTCAAGGAGGAATGAGAGGTGGAAAGGAGAGGTGGGAAAGGAGAAACCTTCAAAAAAAACTAAGAGCTTATTTCACTTTGATTTAAGCACTTTGTTTTGTGCACTTTGATTTGGGCACTTCAATTTTGTCCCCTGAAATAACATAGGTAAACATAGTATAATATTATATTAATTTAATATCTTTTAAAATTGCCTCTAAAAAACACCGATTTATTAATATTGCAATAAAATAAAAACCTACCAAAAAAACTTCATTTCTTTTTTATCTATTTAAATATCAGGTCTTAAAGAATCTACATGAGGAATTTCAAAAGTTTTTTTAATTATTTAAAATTTTATAAGCTTATAAAAAGTGTGACTAAATCTAAAAAGACAATTTTTGATTTCCTCACTTTTGATTTGAGGAACTTAATAAAACATAATGAATAAAATATTAATGTTTTGCAAAAATTTAATATTAAGTGGTCCTAGTTTTTTGGTACCTTTTTGGATTTTTGATTTGACTACTTTTTGATTTCTGCACCCTTTAAGAAACTATATCTAAATTTAAAAAAAATTATGAGACAAAATTTTATTTTTTTAAAAAAAAGAGCTTATAATAGTATTTTATATTAATATTTGAACAAAAAAATTAAAAAAATTGCCTAAAGTTAAAAAAGCTTTTTTTAGCTCTTGATTTCTTTTTTTACATATAGAAATTTTTTTTAAGATTTAAATTTTTTAATTTTGATGTATCAAATATTAAATTGAGGATTCTTTTGCACTTTGATTTTTGCACTTCTGATTTTATCCCCTCTATTCAAAGGGGTAAATAAATTCTATTTTAAAAGCCAAATTAAATTAAGGTGTGTTTTAAATTGCATCAATTTGGGCACTTCAAACTTGGTTTTTTGATTTAGCTACTGGTAAAAACATTTTTAAAAAAGTCAAATTTAAGAAAAAATATTAAATTTTATGGGGAAAATTTTTATTGAAAAAAAGTGCAGAGATCAAAAAATCCATTGATTTGGAGATTTTGATCTCCCTACTTTGACTTTAGGCACTTGCCCAAAATTGTTTCTCCGAGAAATAGCTTGATCTGCCAGGTAAAAGGTGGCCTCAGGACTTGATCCAGATGTTCCACTAGGATCAGTACCTTAATTCCAGAGGGATCACCTCTTCTAAAACCATAGCGTGTACATACATGGAGACTACGTGATTGGTTTAGCCTGGAAAGCTTTCTTCTTATTTCAATGGATATATTTTTAAATTTAATTCCCCCTTTCTTTTACTTTATACTTGTTTGAATTATATTCGCAGCACTTGAAATGTAAAGGGTTGTGGAAAGAGGTGTAGATAGTAAGCGCATTTCAGCTTTGAAAAGATAAGGAAAATGAATAGCATTTCAAACTTTGTTTTAGGATGCTAAAAGCTCTAAGAAAGAACTTATGTTTGAATTTGTGGTAGGAGGAATCTATTTTATTTTCTAGATCAGGTTAACAGCTCCTGATAAAGTAGATGGAAGGTAATCCAAACGTCTGGGATTCTTTCTTAAGCCACCCAATCCAAGCTTGCAAGGGCTAGCATCAGCCTTAAATTGTTACTATATCTGACAATACAGGCCATTAGTAATTGATTTGTGCTTCTTTTAGAACTTCAGCCTGGGTATTACTCCGGTCGGGGTAGCACAATTCCATGCACAGTACGCAAGGCATAGTTGCGATATCTAAAAAAGGTCACGGAATGAATCCCCGAGGTTTGTTCTGTGGCTTTGTCCGCTCGGCGCTAGATGATTGGGCTTACTGGCCACATTCGAAACACCCAATTGAATCTGCATGTTGTAAAGAAGTGATCCGGCACAATGAGAAATCGCCGATAAACAATTGGACCAATCCTCAGCAAGCAACATCCCTGGCGTGAATAGCCATTTCTGGCTCAAGTAGAAAGGAAAAATGTAAAAGGTGACTGCCAATAACCATTTTTGCCTGGATTTACTTAAATTTTAAGAGGGATTGCATCCCCTGAGGTCATGCGTGTTTTTCAGTGGCTAGAAGCTAGGCTAGTGAAGCTAAATGGCTACATCAAGCTTGAGCTGGCATCCCTTAACAAATCACAAGCTTGATGGATTTAATTCCCGAATATTCAATGAAAGTTTTTAAAACATCGAATAAATTGTAATTGAACCCATAGTTTGAATCAACGTGGTGAATCCTAAGCAGTATAAAAAGGCTGAGGAGCTTGAGAAGAAGGGGAATGAACATCTTAATTTATCTCTTCGCCCAAGCTGTGGTAACTGTCCAGCTATGCCTAATCCACACGCCAAACACGAAGCCAGCTGCCGAGCATGTCGCGGTGGACTGCTACCAACCGAGACCTGATGAACTCGCTGACGGAGACAAGGTAGTCCAGGAGAAGGATAGCAGAGTAAAGTGGACCCTTGCTTGCAATTCTAACGTACACACTTGTCAGAAAGTTGAACACGCCCTCCTCTTAATCGCCAAGGCACTGGAAAACGCTCTGCTCTTGAATGAAATCAACATTCATGTTACATACAAGCCCATCTGTGAAGACAAATCAAGCTGCACCAAAAGCTATATAGGATATTGTAGAATATCCCAGTTTATTGGAGTAGAAAGAGAAAAGGTGACTTTACTCTACCCACAGGCCCTTTACAAGCAGACATACCACGACAAGCCACCCAGCTTTGAACCCCATGACATGTACATCACAATCAATTCCAACTACGACTTCTACTTCCCCAAGGATTATTCAACTACAATGGCCCCTTCTAAGGTGGCGTTTGTTGATGTTCTGGCCCACGAAGTAAACCACGGCCTCGGTTTCGCAAGCACATTGGAGAAAAGGACAAAGGATCTTGTCATGCCCTTCCCTCAGTTCTGGGAATCTGTCACATCAACCCCCAAGAATACATTCATCAGATTTTACTTCTCCGCCTACGACCAGCACATATCTTCAAAGTCCCAAGGAATCTCCTTTATTGACTACGCCAAAGCACTCGCTAAACTCAAAGCTAAAAACGTGCAGTACAAGGATTTCAAAGCCAACATCAAAGGGTACCCCCACCATGAGATAATCAAGAACTTGTCTGCTGCAGTGGACTTGGACCAGGATCTCTACTTCACCACCCATTCCAACACCAACGTGACGCTGGAATGCTCACTATTCCGCAGGGGCGGTACGCTCCACCACCTGGATTCTGCCACCTACCACAACACCCAAGATGTCATCATGCACCCCAACCAGAAGAAGGGGGAAGGTGTCCATAAGATATATGACCGTACCAACATCTGGCTCACCGCACCGTACGGTAGGGATACCCTGCAAGTCCTTTCCACCTTGGGCTACACCCTCAACCCCAACCCGGTCCACGAGGACTCCTTGGAGCATTTCTACCTCCAATTCCACCCCGAGCCGTTCCTCTCCCGGGCCAAAAGGGTTTTCGCTCACCTTTGGAACTTTAAAAGGCTCAGAAGCTTTGGCCAATAGCCCATTAAAGATTCTTATAAAATTATCTCAACCTATTCCAGATAAGCTGGATCTACTGATGGAAGCTATCCCAAGATATAATGTCGCAACTGAACCATCTATAGTTCACCACTCAAGGGAATTGAGGAAAACAACTGTCCAAGGGATAGGAGAAATGATTGGAAACGTATATTCTTTATCTTATCAGATATTGAATTCTTATACCGCAAGGGGAGGGTAGTGGGCTGCTGAGGGGGTGGAACATGCAGTATTGCAAAATGGTTAGGATTAGCAGTGTTCCAATTGGGGACTTCAAGGTTACTAATGTAAGCAGTGTAAATTGGCTTCACACCATGCATAGAAATATTGCCACTATTGTAACTACTGGCTAACCAAGGGTACATAAATAAGACTTTTTTGGGCCAACACTATTATTAGCAACAGTCCCATTGTTACCAGTGCCCATGATGACACTTTAATTCCAGCAGTGATAATATCAAAATCATAGTAAAATGAAAATCCCCTTTTTATAATGCTGTCTTCTGGATGCCAAAACTCTTTTGATTAACTGAACACATCACCCCAAACATCATTAATATTGGTTAGGAGCAACTTCTGGGGAAGCTTAGAAGATAGGTTTAGAGAAGAAGAAATATTTTATTGGATAATGCTTCAGACTTATATATTGTGTGCGCTTGTGGCAGGGATTCAAGTCAGATCAAATAAGGGAGGACATGTGTAGGTCAGATTAGGATAGCTGGGCAAGTCATGGGATATTAGTTTGTTGCTATTTCAGGAATGTCAAACCAAATATTGGATTGGCACTAAACCAGGCAATGGCTGGAATACTTGTACATCCAGCTCCTTGACACACCCCTCTCTTAAGGGGTTGCTTGTCACAGTGGATTTCATAATGCCAGGAATTATTTTTCCAAGTAGGAAAGCTCAAAAGGCTGGAAAACTGTTAAAAATATTAACTGAATTGACAGATTTAAATCAAACAGTTGATTGAAAATGGGTTTTGCTGCTCCAGTTCACTAGTTAGATTCAACCCCCCTTGCAAGCTGACACTGATAAATTAACGTAATATGAGACTCACCTGATATGATCTTATTTATCAGAACAGTCATCAGAAGTTGGTCACACAAGGGTTCTTTGAAAACTGGACTAGGTACTAACTTGACAATGCAGAAGGAATAGGAGACAAGGATCCAGGTGGTATTGCTTAGTCAAATTTTTATATATATTAAATGATTTTCACTGTTTCAACACTAAAGAGTTGAGTCCTCCAAAATTTTACTCAACAAAATCAAATGTCCCCTGGTCTAACTTTTATTTTAAATTCATCCCATAGTTGGCCTGCCACGCTGCATTCCCTGAAATTTAATTCTTAGCCAAATCATTACGGGAGTATGGGGCCCCACCATTGGTACTTGGCTGTTGTCTATGCCCAATGTCAATCTGATGCCCAAGAATCTAGGGGTTCCCCCTGTATCTGAAGCTGAGACATTTTTAACTTCTCAATGTCCTAAATTCTATGCAGAAGTCACCTTGATTCTCTCCCAGGAGATCTATCTAGACTTAATTGGTACTTTGCTGTTGTCTCTGCCCAATGTCAATCTGATGCCCAAGAATCTAGGGGTTCCCCCTGTATCTGAAGCTGAGACATTTTTAACTTCCCAATGTCCTAAATTCTATGCAGAAGTCACCTTGATTCTCTCCCAGGAGATCTATCTAGACTTATTTGGTTAGGGTTAATCATTCTGCTTAATCCTAGTGTATCTTTTGGAAATTTTACCAAATGGTACTGTAAATTCAGAACCTGAACATAAAAATGCAGGATTTTCAAATCCTTAATCCAAATTTCAAATCACTTTTGTGGGCAACTCAGCTGAGTGAAAAATAAAATATTTAATAAAATCTCCTATTTAATTTGACTTTTCTTGATTTATTTAAATTGGCAAATTTTGAATCCCTTGAGCAGATAACTCAACCAAAAAAGACAAAACACAGAAAAAAAATCGGGATACATGAACCAGAAATGTGGGATTCTAATGTATGATTTGAGATTTCCTGTATTTCAAACAAATCATAGACATCATGTAAAAATTAACAAATCTGAAATTGTAAGATTGTCAAATCCAAGAACCAAATTTCAAATAAAAAATGAGGTGAATTTGAAATATATATAATTTATGGGTGTCTCAAAAGGTAGGACACACCATTTCAAAAACAGCATCTCAAAAAACGGCATCTTGAATTTCTGCTATCTTGATTTATTAGTAAAAACACCATTTTGATTTACAGCATTTTGACTGAGAAAAAAGGTTTTAAAATTTTAGATTTTTTGAACTTCAAAAATTACCCAAAAAATTCTCAAAAATAAAAATTCAAAAAGCATTTCTAGGCTTAAAAAAGCCTCGGGGTTCCAAATTTGCAATAAAATGGGATTAATAAGTAGCAACATAGTTGTGTAAAGCCCAAAAGTTAAAATAATCCCAAAAACAACTATTTTCATCTATTTTAACTATAAACTATACTTTAAAATAAGCATATAATTGTACCAAATACCAAAAAAAGTCAAAGAATGGTAAAATCAAAGGAAATAAGAGAGCAAAATAAAGGAGTGTTTATTGCAAATAGGCATAAATTATTGGTAGAAAGAGCAACTGAGATAGCTTGGAGATGCTCAAGCTTGCTATCCTTGGTATAGTAGGCAAGGACCACCTTGCTGATTTCAGTATACTTTTTCACTGCTTTGGTCATCTTAGGGGATCACCCTTGGTCTTCATGCCAGTCTTGAAGAGGCAGGCATAGATGGCTTGTTGTGTTTTGAGGTGAAACATGATCTTATTGAATTTGGGCTTATGAACCCTAACCCTTATGGCAAACTGGCTATACCATCCTTCAAGGGAAGAGGTGGTCTTGATCAACCCGTCTTTGACCTGCTTATAGCAGTTCCAAGTGATTGAGTCACCGCCTTTTCTAATATGGTGTGCTCCTTGGAAGATGCCAACCCATTGAGTCTCAAAATACTCAATAAAGGGCGCAAAGGTTGCCTGGTTGGCCTGGATATAGGAATGGCGGAGGAGGGCATCATAAAAGGCATTGGTCTCCTCCTTTTGCATAAGGGCAAGGGCAGCAAAGCAATTAAAAACGTCCTTTGCTTCTTTGGTGCCTTTAGTGTAGATCAGTTCATGGAGGTCTGAGCACTTTTGGAGGCGGCAGCAGAGTGCCTGAAGTGGAAGTAGCATCCCTGAGGGGAGCTCTTGAAGACTCTAATAAAGGATTTGCCTGAGCCTATTTGAAATAACTACCAGATATTTGTGGTAGGGAAGGCTTTTAGGCTTTTTCTTGGTTGGGGTGGGAGCGTCTTCTTCTTGGGAGATGGATTTCTTCTTGCGCTCTCTAGTATCCTTGGGCTCCTCTTCAATAGTTGGGAGGATTTCATCCAGTTTGGCCTTTAAAGTTTTGAGTGCCCAGACATATGTTTCCTGCTTCTTGTTGGGAAGGAAAAAGAAAACAAGGGGTCAAACAAGATTACCAACCTGCCCATGGATATTCCAAAGCTAGCTAAAGAGCTTTGGGCAGGTGGAGAAAGTGCCATCTGCAAGCCAGGTCTTGCACTTGAGGAGCTTATGCAGATCCCGGCTTGTTGCAAAGCAGATGATACGCTCTGGGGCATGTTGACCGTCATCATGGAGGAGGAATCTCTCTTTATGGTGAGATAGTTTTTGCTCCTTAGTAATGATCAATTGGTCAATGGAGCTTGCACTGACAACTTCAGTGCTCAGAGCATATCTTTGATCAGTAAAATATCTCTGTAGTTTTGAGGCACCACCAACAGTTGCTAGTTGGGTATCATTTAAATTGAGGAGCGCATTGTTGACAACCTCAGTTGCAGTTTGATCCTTTGTGGTTGGGATCACCTGGCAAAGAAACCATCAGATAAGTTGATAGAGAGGGTCAAAAGGCTTGGCGCAGTTGTGGTTAACAGTAAGGGCCTTAAATCTGGTGAACCCATAAGTTGTAAGCCTTGCTGGGCAGCCAACGTTATCACATTTGAAGTGATTTTGGCGGATGGGCTTCTTCTCAATATTACAGCTGAAGCTGTAGTTCTTGTAGATAAAAACAGCACCCCTTTCTTTGTCATAATTGGATAGCTGATAGGGAATGTTATTAGCATAGCAAAGGTGCCATTTCAGTTGCATATATTGTGGATAGAGTTAAGATCCCAGAGCTCAATTGGCTCATCTGCAGGAGCACCAGGCTCAGGCTCCTGCTCCTCTTTATCCTCAGGCTCTGAAGTGGGGTCAGAATGGCAACTGAAGTTAAACAATTTCTCTTGAGGATCAGAGGGAGAGTAAACAAATGGAGAATGGGGAGGGGGTAGGACTGTTTCCCTCTTGTTCAGGTGACGGAGTTGGGGTCTTGGGGGGAGCTTTGGCCTTAGAAGTCTTCTTTGGGGTTGTCTTGGACTTTGAGGCCTTAGGCGCAGCTTTGGCAGTTGACTTGGGATGCAGCAAAAGTGAATTATTATCAAAGTATGAGCAATTTAGGGTTTTTTTTAAGAAAAATGAGAATGTTTTTAATATAAAAGTATCAATTTTTTACATGGAATTGTAGAGGAGATCAAAAAAATATATACTATACAAATTTCAATATTTTTTTTGTAAAAATAATTTTCATTGGTAATGCAAGTAGGCAAAACTTTGAGTTTTGACTGAAAAATTGCTTTTGAAATGGCATTTTTGAAGTGACGTAATTGAGGTGCTGTAGCTCAAAAACATAGTGTTTTTGACCATTTTTTATATTAAATTAAAAAATCTATGGTGGAGCTACCTCAACCAGGCCAAAAAGTAACACTTGAATTTCTCAAAAACTAGCTTATACAACTGGGGTTAAAAAGTGCCCAGTTGTTTAGTTGGATCAAAAAATATATATTTGCAAAGTTTCAGGCAATTTCTGACATTTTTTATTAATATTGATTTTGACGTGAACTAGTACTTTTGAAAAGTGGAAAGCATGAATTGTGGTGGAGGAATCAATATAGTGTATCCTGGCGTCATAGGTAATTTCCCCTTATTTTCCCCTATACATTGTGCACAAAAATCAATTGGATGATATGAAACTTGGTGGAATTTGAAGTGATGTAAATTGAAATGGTGTAATCACCCCCTTCCATATTAAAATCACTAATAAAATATGGGAGGACACACCATCTCAAAAACGACATCTCAAATTTAATTTGAGATGGCGTTTTTTGTGTTAGTGACTTTGAATCACAAAAAAATAAACAATAAAATAGTTAAAATTTACATATACCTTTATAATGTGGCATCTCAAATTTACACCATCTCAATTCTGTCACTTTGAGTCAGATTCATTAAATCTTATTTTGCTAACTTTATTTACATATGAAATCACTTAGTGTGGGGCGTCTTTATGCTTCTTGACTTTACCTCATTTCCAATCAGCTATTTATCTTAAACTAAAATAAGCTTATACCTGAACTAAAACAAAGCCTGTTGTATAGTGCCAGAAGATGTTCCTATAGTATTAATCTAAGACACTTATAATAAGAACAACCTAAATAGACGCCACTATGATAGTCCTTCTAGTTATTGTCATTGCTGGGTAAAAAAACTAGTTTTTGTTATATGTAATTTATAACTTTGTTATGCATGGATACATTGATAAGGGTTCTCCCAATAAAATATTTTAATAGTGATTTTAATATGAAAGGGGGTGATTACGCCATTTCAATTTACATCACTTTGAATTCCACCAAGTTTCATAACCCAATTGATTCAATGCACACAATAGATGGGGGAAAATAAGGGGAAATTATATATGACGCCAGGATACACTATATTGATTCCCCAACCTCAATTCATGCTTTCCACTTTTCAAAAGTACTAGCTCACGTCAAAATCAATATTAATAAAAAATGTGAGAAATTGCCTGAAACTTTGCAAATATATATTTTTTAATCTCCTCTAAACAACTGGGTACTTTTTAACCCCAGATGTATAAACTAGTTTTTGAGAAATTCAAGTTTTACTCTTTGGCCTGGTTGAGGTAGCTCCACCATAGATTTTTTAATTTAATATAAAAATGGTCAAAAACACTATGTTTTTGAGCTACGGCACCTCAATTATGTCACTTCGAAAATTCCATTTCAAAAGCAATTTTTCAGTCAAAACTCAAAGTTTTGCCTACTTGCATTATCAATAAAAAAATTATTTTTACAAAAAAAAATTGAAATTTTGATAGTATATATTTTTTTGATCTCCTCTACAATTCTATGTAAAAAATTGATACTTTTATATATAAAACATTTTCTTTTTTCTTTTTAAAAACAACCCCCAAACTGCTCATATTTTGATACTAATTCACTTTTAGATGCCTCCCAAGTCAACTGCCAAAGCTGCGCCCAAGGCCTTAAAGTCCAAAATCACTCCGCCCAAGGCCAAAAAGGCCAAGACAACACCAAAGAAGCAGCCTTCTAAGGCCAAAGCTCCTCCCAAGACCCTACCTCCATCACCTGAAAAAGAGGGGAACAGTTCTACCCCCCCTCACTCTCCATTTGTTTACTCCCCTCTGATCCTCAGGAGAAGTTGTTTAACTTCAGTTGCCATTCTGACCCCACTTCAGAGCCTGAGGATGAAGAGGAGCAGGAGCAGGAGCCTGGTGCTCCTGTAGATGAGCCAATTGAGCTCTGGGATCTTAATACCATCCATAATATATGCAACCAAAATGGCACCTTTGCTGTGCCAACAATGTACCCTATCAGCTAGCCTGAAATGACAAAGAAAGGGGATCCTGGCTTTGTATACAAGGGATACAGCTTCAGCTGTAACAACAAGAAGAAACCCATCCCTCAAAATCACTTCAAATGTGACAATGTTGGCTGCCCAGCTAGGCTCATCACTTATGGGTCCACTCAATTTAAAGCCCTAACTGTCAACCATGACTGTGCTGATCCTTTTGATCCTCTCTATCAACTTATCCGCTGGTTTCTTTGCCAGGTGATACCAACCACAAAGGATCAAACTGCAACTGAGGTTGTCAAAAACGTGCTCCTTAATTTAAATGATACCCAACTTGCAACTATTGGTGGCGTCTCAAAATTACAGAGATATCTCACTGATCAGAGATATACTCTGAGCACTGAAGGCGTCAGTGCAAGCTCCATTGACCAATTGACCATTACCAAGGAGCAAAAAAGTTATCTTGCCATGAGGAGAGATTTCTTCTTCACATTGTTGGTCAACATGCCCCAGAGCGTATCATCTGCTTTGCCACAAGCCAGGATATGTGCAACCTGTTAAAATGCAAGACCTGGCTTGCAGATGAAACTTTCTCAACCTGCCCAAAGCTCTTCAGCTAGCTTTGGAATATCCATGGGAAGGTTGGTAATCTAGTTCTTCCCCTTGTCTTCTTTTTACTTCCCAACAAGAAGCAGGAAGCATATGTCTGGGCACTCAAAACTTTTAAGGGCAAACTGGATGAAATCCTCCCAACTATTGAAGAGGAGCCCAAGGAGACTAGAGGGCGCAAGAAGAAATCCATCTCCCAAGAAGAAGACACTCCCACCCCAACCAAGAAAAAGCCTGAAAGCCCTCCCTACCACAAATATCTGGTAGTGGATTTTGAACAGGCTCAGACAAATGCCTTTATTTGAGTCTTCAAGAGCTCCCCTCAGGTATGCTACTTCCACTTCTGGCAGGAACTCTGCCGTTGCCTTCAAAAGTGCTCTGAACTTTATGAGCTTGTCCACACTGAAGGCACTAAAGAAGCAAAGGACTTTTTTAATTGTTTGCTACCCTTGCCCTTGTGCAAAAGGAGGAGACCAATGCCTTTTATGATGCCCTCTACTGCCTATCCTTATATTCAGGCCAACCAGGCAGCCTTTGCGCCCTTTATTGAGTATTTTGAAACTCAATGGGTTGGAGTGTTTAAGGGACCATGCTGCATTAGAAAAGGTGGTGAATCAAACTCCTGGAACTGTTTCAAGCAGGACAAAGACAGTCTCATCAAGACCACCTCTTCCATTGAAGGGTGGCATAGCCAGTTTGCTACAAAAGTTAGGGTTCATAAGCCCAAATTCAATAAGATCATGCTCCATTTAAAAACCCAGCAGGCCATCTTTGCCCGCCTCTTCAAGACTGGCATGAAGACCAAGGGTGATCCCCCCAAGATGACCAAAGTGGTGAAAATTTATACAGAGATTAGCAAGGTGGTCCTTGTCTACTATCCCAAGGATAGCAAGCTTGAGCATCTCCAAGCTATCACAGTTGCTCTTTCTACCAATATTTGAGCCTATTTGCAATAAACACTCCTTTATTTGCTCTCTTATTTCCTTTGATTTTACCATTCTTTGACTTTTTTTGGTATTTGGTACAATTATGCTTATTTTAAAGTATAGTTTATAGTTAAAATAGATGAAAATAGTTGTTTTTGGGATTATTTTAACTTTTGGGCTTTACGCAACTATGTTGCTACTTATTGACCCCATTTTTATTGCAGATTTGGAATTTTGAGGCTTTTTAAGCCTAGAAACGTTTTTTTGAATTTTATTTTTTGAGAATTTTTTGGGTTATTTTTGGGGTTCAAAAAATCTAAAATTTTAAAACTGTTTTTTCTTAGTCAAAATGCCGTAAATCAAAATGGCGCTTTTACTATAAAATCAAAATAGCTAAAAATCAAGATGGCGTATTTTGAGATGGCAGTTTTTGAGATGCTGTTTTCAAAATTGTGTTTCCTACCCAAAATGGAATCATGTCCAATTCCTTTGTTAACCAATTCAAACTCATTGGTCTTTAATTCTATTTGCATACAGGTTTCTTTTGTGTATATCTGGGTTTATTGCATTTACAGATATAGTATTTTTGCTTAGAGATGGGGGGTTTTCTTACAGTAGTTTTCAAAGCTGTGACAGTAAGTGAAGTCAACTCAGATTTAAACAAAATAAAAACAATGAATTTGTATTGATTAGCAATACAGTAGTTTAAAAAGCTATGGTGACAACCAAAAATACTTCAGATTTAAACAAAATGATTTCAGATTTAAGCAAAATATAACCATCAGGTTAAAATATACACTCTATTAACAGGGTTTATTTGCGTTAATGGGCAAAATGAGTCAACACAGCAAAGAAGTGCTCGCGCAAAAAGCAAGTCTATTCAAACTACAATCCAAAATACATTGATTCACAAACAAAATGGTGTTAGTTGAATTTGAATGTACATATGTTTACTATGTGAATTAGTGACAGATACACCCAAGCAAGGTGAGTCAAAACTCAATCCAAAAACAAAACATAATAGGAACTTACTATGTAAACAGAATCACTCACTCAATGTGTTCAATGGATTTTAATCAAGAATGCTACCAAGGTATCTAAAATAAGACACAAGATCTGAAACATAAATTTAAAAATTATTGTATTGGGTGCTTAATTTGGCGTAAATCTGGGAAAATGGGTGGAAATTATTTTGGGTATTCTATAATGGGTGGTGTAAACTAGAAACAACTAATTAAGAAATAAAAAATCCTATAATTGGTATATTGGGTGGGAAAAACTCTAATTAAATATCATTTTCAGATAAAAGCAAAAAAATAAAGTTAGGGGTACTTAATTAAGTTTTATTTAATACTTTATTAAATTTTAAAATGGAAGGAATACAACATCAGAGTACCAATGCACCTGTTGTGTACCGCAGTTGTGGTTGCCCCCGCAGGTCATAGAATAGAGTTAGTGCAACCCAAGTGCCTACTCAAGGAGGAGATGGGAGAGGAGAGTTCAATAGTGATGCTACACTGACACAACTGGTTCAAGGAGCACAAGCTGCTAGGGTGTGGACCATTAACCCTTGGGTCCCCAAGCTGACCCAGAAGCCCACCAAGGTTACCAAAACAAAAACGGTTAGAAACAAGGAGGTATAACTTAATTTGTATGTGTTTGATGTTGTGTACCAGCAAGAGTTGATCCTGTCAGTCATGCTGGAGAAGGTGAAGCCTTTACTTAATACTAGCTACAAGCCCTATGTCAGTGATGGCAACCAGGAAGAGGACAAGGAGCCTGAGTTCTACCAAACTGATGATAACAGCTAGTGCTCAAGAAGGTTGCTGTTCTATACCAAAGTGCCCATGCCTTGTGTGCCAGTCACAATCAGGATCCCAGTTCATCTGAGCCCACTAAGTACGCCCAGAAGCGCATCCCTGACATCAAACACATCATCCTGCTTAAGCTAATGCATGAATCAGGCAATTACAAGGCAGCTGCGGCCTTGTTGGAGTGGATCCCAAGTACACCAACAAGACCTTCAACAAGTTCATTAACACAGGTCAAGTCCTTGTTGGGGAGAAATCCATGCGTGCTTCTACCATGCTCACCAAGGAGCACAAATGGGCAATCCTTCAGTGGATCACCCAGGACTGCCATCTTGAACTGGCAAATATACAGGCAATGGTTAAAACTACTTTTGGGGTTGAGGCCTTGATTTCCTTTTACTATCATCTTTTGAAGGGTATGCACTTTTCCTGGAAAAAGCTCAGGTTATCTCCTTATAATAGAAACAGCCCAACCAACATAGAGACTTGGAAAAAATACGCTGAGGCGTACACTGCCCTCAAAGCCAAGGAAACAGTCAAATTTTACTATATTGACAAGTTGGCATTTGTCTTGTCTATGAGCAATGCATATGGCTATGTCCCCAAAGGCTCCAATGACGGGATGGCTTGGTGTGCTGCTTTCTGCGCCACAGCCTATTTGATGGTGGCTCTCCTTGGTCCAAAGGGGGTTGAGCTGTACCAAATGATATTGGGATCCCACAATAGCCAGACCTTCCTATCATTTCTTCAATTGATCCAGGAGCATCTGAGGCACACAAGCCTGGGCTTCACCAACATCATTGTGTTGGACAACATTGGTCTCCATAAGGTGGCTGACATTCTCAAGGAATTCCCTTGATTGACATCAGCATTTCAGTGGCCCCCCAGCAATTGGCCACAGCAAATTTGCGCCTTCTCTTCCTCCCTGCCTATTCACCCTTCCTAAATACCATTGAGGAAGTCTTTGGG
This sequence comes from Entomophthora muscae, assembly GCA_014839935.2. Taxonomy (NCBI): domain Eukaryota; kingdom Fungi; phylum Entomophthoromycota; class Entomophthoromycetes; order Entomophthorales; family Entomophthoraceae; genus Entomophthora; species Entomophthora muscae. Next base: position 98,378 of record QTSX02002883.1, read on the forward strand.
TGGCTAAGCAAGTCATCAAGCAAGGAACCCCAACTGGGACCAAAGATCTGTTATATTTTCTGCAGGCCAGGATCCACTCTCCCAGCTGAGACCGTGGCCAAATTCTATGGCCACACTGATTCTTTCATCCCCGCGTGCCTTTCCAAACAGCCAATCAATTAAAGGCTTAGCTTGTCTGACTTTTTTATATTCTCTAATTTACTATTCAAGATTTATTGATTATCATTTTATATTTAGATGTTTCCAAGCCCACAATCACATCCAGCAGGACCATCAATGAAGGTTAGTAGTTTATTTATTTATAATCATTTTTTATTATGGCATCTAAGGGTATCCCAAACGCTTGATATTAGATTACACAAAGGCATTAATATCACTTTTGGTGAATAAATATAAAAATCAAATTAAAAAAAGTTAAATGTAAAGTGTAAGAATTAGAAGTAGATTTTATTGACATATATTATTATGCTTTTATTAAGACCTTCTCTGGGATATATTTTTCAAATCTTGTTTGCTAAAATAAGAATTAGAAAAAAATATTTATAATAAAAATATACTAGAGTATATAAGATGTTTATTGATATATAGAAAAATTTAAGAGCGCCTATAATGGGTTTGGCAGTATGTACCCACCCCACAATGGAGGTGGCACACAACCTCCACCACCACACTGTAGACAGTGGATACACCCTGGTTAAAATACTCCCGCCTGCTGGTAAAAGGCAGAATAATCAGGTGGTAATGAAGCAGCAGCTTCTCAGGCAGGGCCGCAAATCTGTATATCCCAGCCAGGATCAGGGCGTCCTGGATAACATGGTCAACTGAGTTGTAACCCGGGGGAACCTTCTTCCCATCCAGGAAGAGCCTGGCCTTGTCAATCCCTAGGAGGACTCTGTCAAGATCCTCTACGCTGGAGCCCATTCTAAAGTAGAAGAGATACCCCAGGTAAACCACCAGATGAAGCCTTTGCCCAGCAAAGGCTTCAGTAAACTCACACAATTTACTAAAAACTGCACTGATCTTATTCTTGTTTTTTTAGCAAAGGTCAGCTCCATTGCTTGCAGGACCCCCTTCTCATTGGCACTCCATGCCAGCCTGAAGTCCACCAGGAGGATTTTTGTCTTCTTTACAGCTGTTGCATCTGCAACAGCCAATTTTCCCACTGCGCTCCCAAAGTTCTCCAGCAGGTAAGAGAGTGTGTGCTCCATCAGGAAGAAGAAGCAAGCAGCCGCATGGGCCTGGCCCATCTCTGGTACAATCTTGAATGGGAGCGTCCCCAGGACGTCCTAAATAAGCTCAATGGAGTTTACATAGGAAACTCTACTGAGGACTACCAGGTTAAGGCGGATCAATTGGGCATCCTTGTAGGCAGTAACTGCCCACTCAGATGTCCCCTTGGCATGTGTAAGCTCAGCCAATGCCTCCTGAAATATTGTAAAGGACCCATGGACCCTGTCTTCAAGCTCCTGCAAGACAGAGGGTGACAGAAATAGCTGCCTTGCCACATGATTGGTGTAGTTTGCAGAAAATGTGGCAGGGACAAAGGGGACCAGGACTTGGTAGAGTTCACCATCAATCTTCTCTAAAAAAAGGTAAGTATTTCAAAGTTGTTATTAATTTTATTTTTTTAGATTACCTTCACATGTTTCTTCCTTGCCGGCTGCTTCAGCAGGCTTGGCCATTCTTGGTGCAAGCAGTTGTGTGGGCAATTCTTTATCCTCTGCTCTGGCACGCTTGGCAGGTTTGAGATGTTCATACATCTCTGGGTTGTCAACCCAGATGGACGGCAGAGAAAGATTAAATGCCTTAAATTGCAGGCCCTTGACCACTTTCTTCTGGATGTTGAGAAGACGCTCAATGGTCTTCTCAGGGGTGTCTGGCATTTTTGTCATTAGGGCCTTTGCAGATACCTTTTCTATTTTGTCTCCATCAAGGACAGCAGACTTCACTTTGGCTTTGACCTTGCAGTCAATGTCTTTTATTTTGGCAATTGCCAAGTCAAGATCCTTCAAAAGCTTCTCTGATTCTCTCATTAATTTTTTACTAACCCTTAGATATGTTTTTATAGCCTTTGCCCCAATAAGATCTATATTATTTTGATACTGTTGACGCTTTGTTTATCCCTTTTTTTCCCATTTACTACATTACCCCATCTTTTTACCTATTTTGTATATGTTTTAAACTCATCTCAATATGTGTTGTTTGCTTTGTATTGGCATTTTTTCCCTAATTATCATATTATTTTTGGCGCTTGACATAGCCCCTTGAGAAAATGTTAACAACAATTTGGTGATCAGCTAAATTTTAATTAGAAAATTATGTGTTAACTATTTTTAGATAAAGTTGTTACTGATCCAAATTCAAAACCTTAATGATAAACTTTAAGCCAATCAGGAGCCAAGTGATAAAGTGATTATTGTGACATAAAGAGTCATTCAATAATTCTTTGATGCATGTGCACTAATTAATATGATTGGCTGGATGTTTTTCCATTGTGAGCCATTGCTGCTGTGGCAAGTTGTTGATGGACTAGTTCTAACCCGGCAGCTGATTGGGCACTAGTCCATCAACAACTTGCCACAGCAACAATGGCGTACAATGGCAAAACATACAGTCAATCATATTAATTAGTGCACATGCATCAAAGAATTATTGAATGACCCTTTATGTCACAACAATTGCTTTATCACTTGGCTCCTGATTGGCTGCAAGTTTATCATTAAGGTTTTGAATTTGGATCAGTAACAACTTTATCTAAAATAGTTAACACAATTTTCTAATTCAAACTTAGCTGATCACAAAATCATTGTTAATATTTTCACAAGGAGCTGTGTCTGGGTACTAAAAATAACTGTGTTATGGATCTAGATACATGGAATAGTAAATATATGATTTTATAGAAATAAGCTGAACATAAAGAATAAAACCAACTATAAACAAAGAGAAAATTAAAAATTGAAATTCAAAATAAAGATAATAAAAATAGAAAAATTTTGGCAACATAGGATTTATTGGGACAGGGAAGAGTGATGCCTAGTAAGCAGAATAGCGCAGTAAGAAAGACATAGAGGAAATGCTGGCCTGGGGGTCTGGGATTGGGTGGGTGAGGCTGGAAGGTGGGGGTGGCGAGGTTAGGGGTAAGAGGATTGCATGTGATGGCCGCCATATAACGCTCGTCATATTCCTTGTCTGTCATTAGCTGGATGGGCTGGTAGGTGGCAGTGGCACAAGGTGGGAGGTGCTTATCTTTGCTTGATTGGTTGCTCATGTTTAAGTGGAAGACAATTTGGGCAAGCAAGTCAGCCATCATTTGGTGGCCAAAGAGAGAATTGTGGTCAAGGACCCCAAGATAGAGGTTGTTGAAAGCCTGAGGGTGGCGCTCCCGTAGTATGGATCCAATGTTAAGAAAGACAAAATCAGCCAGATGGATGTCTGTGTGACCAGCTGGGTACACAGAGGCCAGGTGCCGCGCGTTGCTTGATGGCCTCAAGGGCAGTGGAGCTACCATACATCTGGTGCCTAAAGAAAACCCAATGCTTTGAATTTGAGCCATCCCAGGAGTCAAGTAATCCACCAAGGATGTGGCTGTACTTGTATCCATTGGTGAAATCTGGGTTTGTCTGATAGTAGACAAAACCCTTGGCTGAAATAGCCAGGAATGCACCAATGAACGTCCCCTTCTTAACCTTCTTCCTCTCTTTTTGGGTGGTGGCTCTTCCTTGCGTGCCAAAATTGTCAAAAGCTATGGATAGCTATAGTAAGAGATGAAAATGATGTCATCTGACAAACTTGTCAGGAATTGAACCAGGGTTGACTCAATGTCAATATCATACAGGGAATCCTCAGCAACATCCCATTGTTTGCAGGTAAAATTAGTAAGAATCCATATAGAAGCCACCTTTCTGTGCCTCCAGAGCTGCACCATGCGCTCAGAGACTCATATGTTATGATGTGTGAGCTGTTTGCAGACCTGGGTTAGGGGAAGCTTGGGGTCCCGCTGGAGGAGGTCAAGCATGATTGGGTATGCCTCATTGATTTGGGACTTGGGGGCCTTCTTTGGCTTCTTGGCCGTCCCAATCAGATTCCCCTTATTCATTAAGTTATTGAATTCCCAAATTATTGTGGCTAGGGTGAATTGCAACTGGGCGGCAATCTGGTCCCATGACAGACCCTGTAGGTTTAGTGCCACAATTTCCTGTAGAATTTGGGCAGTGATGGTTTGTTGTTTGGGGCGCTGGCCTGCAGGAGCTGAAGCCTGATTGGCTGTAGGAGGACAGGTTGGCTAGCGGCAGGAAGTTGTTTCAAATCACAATTGCCATCCTGATTGGTTGTTTGACAGGCAGCTTGTGTGGGGGTGGGTACGGGAGCAGGGGCAGAGCTAGACGCTAAGTGACTCTCAAACAAGTCAAAGCCATATAGGTCAGTGGTCAGGTACAGGTCAGCTTCCTTGTTACTTGCCTCAAAGGCTTGGATATAAACAAGTGCCTCCACGCCCTGAGCCAAGCCTCTATTGAAGCTGGCTTGGCTGCTGGCGCTGTCAAAGATATTGCTTGTAAAAACCATTATAAAAAAACTAGGATAAAATCAATAAAAGTAAATTTTTTAAAATTTAATGATTTATTTTTATTGTAATCTCAATTCCATATTTGGAAGGCTCTCAAAACTATTTCATACAAATCAGGACCCATGAAAATGAATAAAATGCTTCTGTTCCTAAATTAGATAGCTGTTGATTGGCTATTAAACTGTTACTTTTCTATTTTAGGCTGCTCATACTACATATCTTGTGTGAGTTCATTTTGTTTTGTACTTGTGGAATCTTGATTCTAGATTGCTCAAATTTTGTTTTTTTAGTCCTTCTGTTGGTTCCTCATATGAATCCTGATTGGTTTATGATATACTTTGGAATAGCATCCATTCATTTCACTTGTTGTGTCAGTTCATTTTGTTTGTGGTTTGAACTACAACGCTTGACGTTTGATATAATTTTGTATAATGGGCTAGTGAAATTTTGTTTTTTGTTTGACAGTTCATTTATTAACTGAATTTTTTTAATTAATTGAATCCTGAATCTTGCGCAACTTGGATTTTGTTCAAATCTGAAATCAATATGTTTAAATCTGAAGTATTTTTGGTTGTTGCCATGGTTTTTAAAACTACTGTATATTTGGGTTCACTTATATTTTGTTTAAAGCTGAGTTGATTTTGCTTAGCGCCACAGCTTTGAAAACTACTTTATAAAGTTGAATCTAATATATGAATTTTCTATATTTTATAGGACTTTGAGGTTGGGTTTAGTTAACATCTAGATTAAAAATCATATATTTGCTTTAAATAATCTTAGTTATAGAAGGTTGTTCTTATAAACTAACTTAAATTTTATTTATCAAAAAAAATTGCATATTACAAATATAAAGTAGAAATCTAAATAAGTGGGTATTAATATCCCATTTATCAAGACCAATTTTTTTGAAACAGCAGGGTCAAACTGCCAACAAGATTCCAACTAAGCAGGTTTGTGACCCACAATGTCACAAATGACAAACTCCTGTTGAATATGCTCATAGGAAAACCTCAACTACAGGATTTAAACCCCAATACACTGCAGGCTGCCTGCAGATTTTTGGGCTCAAACCAGAGTGGGATTTAACTTCAGGGAATCTCCTAAGGCTTGATGAACTAAAATTATCTGCATCAAGGATCCCCACGTCAAATTTTCCTGTTAATCTAACCAATGAGAGTGCAGCCCAAGCCAAAGATCCCAGAATAACATGGGCCACTGTGGCAGGGGAAGCAAAGAAACTTCCTGTGGAATGTGGGCTACCCAAAGATCACCTATCCCACAACCTGAAAGGGAAACGCAAGTTTTCTCATTTCAAACCAGCCAATAAAATAACTCCTGCAATGGATGCCACCAAGGGCTGTAAAAACCTGGTAGACAGTAGCACCAGGTCCAAAGGAATTTGTAAAAGTTTCTCCATGGTAGATTTGACGGACTTTACAGGATAGTAAGAAGCTGTCTCCAAGTGGTGGGGAATCACCACCCAAATCCACATGGTGTTGATGATTAACCACCAACGCAGCTTCAGAAACCATTTTGTAAAATTTCCAAATGAGATACTAGGATTAAGTAAAATAATTAAACCTAACCAAAGGAGCCCAAGATAAAAAGCCTTTGAAAGCATCAGAGTGTCTTCAGAATAAAATTCAGGACATTGAGATACAACCAGAATTTCAGCTTCAAAGTAAGGTGGAACAACTCAAAGATTGACAGGCATTGACTGGACATTGGGCAGAGTTGATGACAAATTGACAGTGGCAGGGCCCCATCTTCCCGTTATGATCTGGCTTAGAATCAGATTGTAAGGGATGCAGCATAACAATCCAACTACAGGATGCATTTTTTAAATTGAAGTTAGACCAAGGAATATGTGGTTTTTATTGAGTAAATTTTGGGAGGACTCAACTCTTAAGAGTTGAAACAATGGAAATTATTCAATATGTATCAAAAATTGACTCAGCAATACCACCTGGATCCTGGGCTCCTATTCCTTCCACATTGTCAAGTAAGTATCTAGTCCAGTTTTCAAAGAACCCTTGTATGACCAACTTCTGATGACCATTTCAATAAATAAGATCATATTGGGTGACCCTTAAATTACGCCAATTTATCAACATCAACTTACAGGGGAAATTGGATTCAACTGGTGAACTGGAGTAGCTGTAACCCATTTTTGATCAACTTTTTGATTAAAGCCCTTTGAATCAGTCAATTTTTTTAAAGGTTTCCTGGCTTTTCAAGCCTTCCAACTTGGAAAAATAATCCCAAACATTATGGAACTTACCGTGACATTACCCTCTGCTTTAGCTGGGGCACAATACCACCATCCAGAAGATGGGACAAGGAGACGTTTTTGTGGTCAGGGGGAAGTTTCATCATGGCTAAGGTGAGCTCAGGGTGACCAATGGCAGTTGGATTGTGATTGTAAAACTCTTGTATAAGGTCTGGGGAATTAGAACAATCATAGTGGGGAACCCACAAATTTTCAGAATCAGGATAACCCTTCCACAACACCAGATATTCCAGCCAGTGTTGGTTCTTATGGGAGGCCAAAATACAATTTAACTCATACTCAGGTTCTCCTTCAACAAGAATGGGTTGGGAAGAAGGGGTCTTGATATCTTTAAAGGGAGTTTGAAGACATTCATAAAAGGTGTGGAAAATCTTGAAAGCAGGAGGTTAATCTAGCCAATAGGCAGAGGGACCAATTTGATGTTTGACCTTGAAGGGGCCAACTTGTTTAGGCCCTAACTTATGGCAAGGAACCTTCAGTTTCATATTGCGAGCATCAACCATGACTAGATCACCTGGCCTGTAAGTTGGACCTTTCTGGCACTTGCAATCTGCATATTCCTTGTAAATTGTCACGGCAGCGGCAAGAGTAACCTGAAGCTCCTGATGAACCTACTTCAATGCAGCGGCTTGATCAGTTGCAGCTTCTATATTGCTAACCAAACAAGGACCCATGTTAGATGAAGGATTATAACCCACATTGGCATATAATGGCAAAACCTGAGTTGGTGTGTGCAGGGCGTTATTATATGTAAACTCTGCCATGGGTAGGTTAGCACATCAGTCATCTTGTTGTGCATTAGTGTAGCAGTGTAGATAGACCTTCATATTTTGGTTTACCATCTCTGTTTGTCCATCATATTGGGGATGGACTGCTGTGGAACGGCACAATTTGATACCCAGAATTCCAGTAAAAGCTTCCCAGAACTGAGAAATGAATTGGGGCCACAATCACTCACAATTTACATCAGGATGCCATGCAGGGAGAAGATTCTATCACAAATAACCTAGCTGTCTCTGCCAAAGTAATTGTGGTTGAGCAGGGAATAAAGTGTGCCATTTTTGTGAAACAATCAACCACCACTATGATTGCATTAAACCCGTTAGAACCTGGAAGTTCTCTAATGAAATCCTCCAACAACAATGTACAGGGCCTGTGGCTGGTTGTAAAGAAACCAACAACTTGGTAGTCTTGTTCCTGCTTGCCTTAACCCAAACACATACCAGGCAGCTTTGAACATAAGACAACACCTGCACTGTGAAACCTTTCCAAGAAAACTGTCGGCAAATTAACTCCACTGTTTTGTTTTCCCCTGGGTGACTTGCCATGGGACAGGTGTGATAGGCCTCCATGATTTCATACCAAATGGTTCCTTCTAGAACCAACAAGCAACCTTGATGGTATAGGATTGATCCTATCTTGTGATAACCCTGTGATTGGCCAACTGGATGTGCACATGCTAGTTCCAGTAACCTATTGTAACCTTTGGACAAAGGCTGCAAAAACTTAACTTTGTAATTTAAGTCTAAGTCTGCGCCTTTGGTTAAGGACATGGTATCAAGCGTAGCAGGTGGAGTTAATACAAAAGGAACTACAGCCTTGTCTGTAATCATAGTGTGTGTATTGAACTCAAAGTCCATACCAACATCAGGGAGATAGGAAAGATTCTGCCCAACACATCTGTCAATTGATTGTCAGTTCCCTTAATAAACTTGTAGCAAAACTTGTATCTTGTCAGATCACCATGCCATCTGGATTGGCAACCCAAAAAAACCCTGGGTTGACAATAATACAGGAGAGTTTTATGATCAGTTCTTAATACAAATGGATGACGCGCCAACATGAGATGGTGATGCCAATGCTTTAAAGATTCCACAACTGCTAACAATTCCTTGTTGTAAATCATGTAATTGTGTTCACAAGCCTCCATCTTCTGGGGAAAACCCCTACAGGTCTCTCAATCTTGCCGCTAGCTGTCTGCAACAGCACACCAGCCACAGCATATTTAGAGGCATCCATGGAAACCACAAAAGGAAGCTTAGGATCCACATGTCTTAACATTGGGGAGGACAACAAAACAGCCTTGACTGCTGCAAACACTTCTGCGCACTCAGGCGTCCAGACCAAGGTTGTGTTCCAATTAGCTGAATACAAAGGGCCGGCCACTTCAGACAGGTGAGGAGTTAATTTATTCAAGAACGTGCAGGTACCCAAGAAACTACACAATTTGGGATACTGTCACAGGTGTAGCATACTCTCAAACTACAGCTTCCTTGTTAGGGGCAATGGTGTGTTCATCCTCAAAGATAATATTACCCAGAAAAGTAACCTTATGTTTAAAGAATTCACACTTACTTCTTTTGATGATAAAATTGGCCTGAAGGATGTGTTCTTAACTGCTGATAGGTGGGCCTTATGCAACTCCTCATACAGAGAGAACACCAAGATTTTTTCCATGCACGCAATGGCACATACACCCAGGAGATCCCCCAAGACCAAATCAATTAACCTCTGAAAGAAAGCCAGAGCATTTTTTAATCCAAAATGCACAACACAAAACTGGAAAATAACCTTCTTAGTTCTGAATGCTGTCGACCATTCCATTCATTCTGCAATACTGATTTGGTTGAATGCATTCAACAGATCAAGTTTTGATAATACCTTTGCCTTCTTGACACACCAATAAATTTTTGCCTCAAGGGGTAAAGAGTAGGGGTCAGGGATTGTGATGTTATTCAAATTTCTATAGTCAACACAAGGTCTAAGAGACCCATTGAATTTTTGGACAAAAAACATTGGATAGAAGATTAATGAAGCCTTCTTAGAGATGTATCCTTTTGCCAACATGTCAAGTCCACTCCTCAAAACATGTGTCTTTCTTCAAGGTTAAAGGGTAAATAGGGGACACAATTCAAATCAGATTGAAAGTAACTTTAAAGTCAAAGTCAAACTAAGTGTTCTTGGGAAGGACCTTGCCTCTGGTGGTGTCAAACACTGCAGACCAGGGTTGTAAACATGCCGGTAAATCCAAACTTTCAGGGACAGGGACAGGAACCAATTGAATAGTTTGAGAGGATTGCTCCATTTTGGAAATACCTAACAGCAGAATACAAATAGATATACCCAAAGAGTGTTCCGCCTGTAGCACATTTTCTTTCAGTAAGATGGATACATTATGATCTCTCCACCAACCCACCCCCAAAATAGAGGATACATCAGGGAAGAGCAAATGGAGAACCTTGCGGTAAAAGACTGACCTGCAACTCAAATTTTACCGGCTTCTTAAGCTGGAAGGAAGGAAATTTTTGACAGCTTCCACCCCTTACCAGCATTCCAGGATGATACTTGAGTTTCAACAGATCTGCAGTCTCAACACTCATGAAATTCTTGGAAGCACATGTATCCAGCAGAATGGCTGACCAATAGATAATTTGACCATTATTGATGCTACCATAAAGCAAGAAGTAACCATAAGTAGATTTATTGGCAGCAAAAAGTTGCAACCTCAGCAGGATCTTGCTTCTCTTCAGTGGTACAGACAGCAGCTAAGGAGGCAAGATGCTCCTGAAAATATTGCTCAATCATTTCTCAGACAGCTTCAGGGAGAATACAACAATCACAATCAATAGGAACAAGAGGCAACTACTTGAACTTGACTACCAAAGACTTTGCAGGTACAACATGCTGAAGCACAGCCAACAAACTCTTGGGGAAGGCCACAACTGGCGCTTTGTTTACCTTGGCAGGTTTATTCAAGATATCCAATTGAAACTGAGAAGAAATGCAAGGGGAGCAATCACAACTCTGACTAGACAAAGCCAATGCAGAACAAATACCAGAAAACCAAGAGCAAGCAGCAGGTTTGGCTTCAATCTCCATAACACCTTGTTTGGAAGTTGATAGATTTTAGACCAGAGAAAGAATTTGGCTTATCAGGGCCTCAGTTGTGGTTAACAGGCATCCCAAACCGCCAAATCCTGGGCAGTCTAGTCAACTGCTAACCACAACACTGAGAGTTTATTAACTTTGGGAACATCAATTGTATGGCAGTAGGCAAGAAACTGAGGAAGGGTATTGAGAGTGGAGTAGTACCCTGTTGGAAGGCGTACAAATTTTGATATACTTTGAGCTCCTCAATAGATACACAAATATTTTTTAACAAAGGGTACAGAGATGCACTTTCAGTTAAAATACGCAGATTGTGCTCCACCGCAGACAACAACCATTCACAAGAATCCTCTGAAACCTTAATCATCACATGGTAAACTTGAGATTTATGACTAAGGCTAGAACTGGAATAGAATGATAAAGCTGATTAAACTTCACGCAAAATTTTATCAGTGGGTGGAGCAGGAAAATAATCTGGATGCTAAAATGGCATGGCTCGGCAGAAATAGGAAACAGATGGTCCAGTCTCATTAACTGTGTTGTAACATCTTCAATTACTCCCTCTCAGGGAATTAACGCCCCAAGATAATTGCCAAATGGCCCACCAAACTGTTCACCAACTAGTCAATAAGTTGGTGGCACTCCAATCAGTTAACCATCTATTACAGGAATCAAACATCAAGATCCTAAAAGGAAAACAACTTGAACAAGCCTTGTGACTTAAGAGGAACATTACTCAGATAAGCCCCATGGCCTCCATGACGTACATGGACAGTATGTGGCTTTTCATGATACTATATAATATTCTATATTGATATCAAATAAAGTATCATTCACTTCCTAAATTTTCCCCTTGTTATGTTTATTATACTTCCCAGAAGTATAAACTTGACAGTGGTAGCACAGGTAGGTTATCCACAACTACACAACTATAAAGAAAAATCCCTCCCAAGAAAAAGAACCAGAAAATGGTACTCCCTAACGGCTAGAGAGACTATGAAGAAGGACAAGACATCCCCACAGGCTTTTTTATCTACAACAATGTCCTTGTACCCGTTGAACAATACAACACTCTCAAAGCCCACAGATTGTTACCCATAGCGCCAACTGCAACAACACCACAGCAGCCTGAGATACCCAAACTTGTGTTCCAGCGCCTATGTACAGCTGAAATTGGCGCCTTTGCGGGACTAGCCAGGAAATGCCTCGCTTTGGATCAACAGTACCAAAAGCAAGTTTGAACAAGTAGAATACCCTTGCAGACTCTGGGTCAGTGAGATTGCCCTTTGTATCACAGGAGCCGCATCCTGCTTTGTAAGCAGATAGATATCCCAACACCCTGACCAGAAGGAGAGCTGGGAACTATTCAAGAGTGCATTCCTCAAAAAGTTCTTCATGAAGGATTCCAATGTAGTAATCATGACAGAACTTTGAACCTTCAAGATGACAGGATCAATCAAGGAGTACATTGCTGCATACAAAGACCTACGTGACTGTGCACCCAACACCATCAATTTCAATGAACATAGAACATACTTAGACTTCTACAATGTCCTTCCCACACACATTAGACGTTAGTTTGACATGACCCACTGCAAGAACCTTGAAGACATATTCTTGGAAGGGAAACATATGGCACAAAAATCTGACGGCCTACATGCAACCAACAAGCGCAAAAAGAGCCCTTCAGCCAAGAAGAATCCTTGTCCCAATAAGCAAAACAACCAAGCCAACAACACCCACCCTTGAACTGGGAATTGTACGGCCCAAGCCAACCAGGAAAGCACCAAAGATACCAACAAGGAGGGAAAAGCCAAGGGGAGTGCTTATGCAAGCCACCCTCCCCCAAGTAACAAGACTCATACAGAGACCAGGACATGGACTCAATTACCATGATCCAAGTACCCTCCAGCAATACTCTACTGTTTGCTGCCCAAACTGGAAATATACCCCTTATTCATCATTTCTGCTTTTGCAGATACCAGGGCACAGCACTATTTGACACTGGATCAGATCAATCCCTTGTTAACAAAAAAATTGTCAACCTTATGAAATTACCAACAGCTCAAAGAAGTTCCAAGAGAGTCATCATGGCAGACAACAGAAGCACTCCAGTCAGCAAAGAAGCAAAACCCTTCTGCATCCAAATTATAGAGTAAAAAAAACAACAATTGGTGGTCCTATCATACCAATCCCCAAATACAATTTTATATTTGGCTTGGACTGGATGAGAAAAACCAAACCTCACATTGACTGGGACAGTGCTACCCTCACCATATAACAAGGCAAGATGCATCATTATGTCTACCCAGCCCATCTTGACACACTTATGAGGGACCATGTGTTTGTAAAGATCATGGAAACAGAAGAGGAAACTGATCCTAGCAAAATGAATTGGAACACCTGTACATATGAAGTTATCCATTTCAAAAATACAGAAACCAGACGTAAGAACAACTACATCTGAGACCAGCTAGTCAGTGAGTTCCCCTCTGTCTTCCAGGAAGCACTACCAGGATTACCACCCAGCCGTGGCATATAACACAAGATTGACCTTAAAGAAAGTATACCCAAAGCACGCCCTATCTATTGCCTAACACCCCAAGAAGACAACACTCTAAGGGCCTATTTTAAGGAAGCCCTCAACAAAGGCCTCATTAGACCCTCAAAATTACCCTTTGGTGCCGCTGTCTTCTTTGTGGCAAAGAAAGACAGAAGACTCCGCCTGATCACAGACTACAGGGCGCTTAACAAGGTTGAAATTAAGAACAGGTATCCCTTGCCCCTGATTGAAAACCTTTTTGACGTCCTGGGGGGTCCCAAATCTTCACAAAAATTGATCTGACAGCAGGTTACCACCAAATTTGCGTAAAACCTGAAGACATCCTAAAGACGGCAAAAATAACCAAATACAGATCCTTTGAATGTGTTGTCCTTAACTTTGGCATGAAAAATGCCCCCAGTACCTTTGTAACCTTTATGAATGAAGTCTTCAAAGAACACATTGGAAAAAGAGCAATCATCTACCTAGACAACATAATCATACACAGTCCAACTGTAACTCAACACTGAAAAGACGTCTGCCTGGTCCTCTGGACCCTTTAAGAGAACCAATTGATCACTAAACCATCAAAGTTTGAATTCTTCCCAGCAGAACTTCCATTCCTTGGTCACATTATCAGTAAGGACAGAATCAAACCAGATCCAGACAAGATATGTGCCATAACCAAAATGCCAGCCCCAAGGAATAAGAGCAAAAGCCGCACCTTCCTTGGAATGGTAGCCTATGTAAGAAGGTTCATCCCTGACTGGGGCGCTCTGACAGCCCCCTTGTCAGCCATTACAGGCAAAACAACTAAGTTTGTGTGGACACCGCTACAAGATTAACATTTGTTGCCAGTTAAAAGAACAAATGGTTACTGCCCCCATCCTCCAATACCCAAATCTTGAGGGAATCCATGTGCTAGAAACCAATGCTTCTGATTATGCCATAGTAGGAGTACTCTGTATCCAAACAGCAGAAAAAGACTTCCTCCCTGCGGCATATGAATCAAGGAAGTTGTCTAATGGCAAACAAAGACACCCCATACACGCCAAGGAGTTGGTAGCCACCATACACTGCCTCATGAAGTGGTGATGCTATCTGGAAGGGACCCAAATGTTCAAAGTACTCAGGGACCACAAGTTACTAATAATCTTCAAAACACAGCAACACCTGTCAAGAAGACAAGCCAAATGGAGGAGTCTCATACAGAGATACCCCATGCAAATCAAATACAAGCCAGGCAAGTAAATGCTTACTGCAAATGCCTATGTCAAGGCTATACAGCAAACATGCCCTATGAGCTGATGGTGACCCCAACTGGCCCATGCTCATCATGGGGAATCTCCAGGAAGGTTTTTTACCAGGCACACCTATGTAAATACAAGAAAAGGTCCTTAAGAACAAAAATCTGTTTAAAAGCTTATATGGTACCCTACACCAAATACTTCCAAGTGGTGATACTGTACCCTACATTCTGTCAACTTAAAAGATTTACACCATCCTCAGATACCACAGAGACTTGGGACACACCCGTAGCAGGAACTTACAAAAATACCTCAAAACACGCTACTGGTGGCCCAACATGCTGGATGACATCAAATAGGTACTGGAACAATGCAAAGTCTGTGAAAAGTACACCCAAACCAAAGCACCACCTAAGCCAGTAGTACCTGTATCCATCACACAATCCTTCAAGGTATAGTTTTTGAATATTGTGAGACCAATACCTGGTGAAAACAAGGGCAAAAAAGGTATCATAACAGGTATTGACTATACAATCAGATGGCCTGTGGCACAAGCCACAAAAGAACATAAAGGCAATGATGTGAGACAATTTACTGGAAAGAAAATCATAGGCAGATTCAGAAAACCCAACCTCCTGATCACAGATGGAGGCACCAAACTTAAAGCCATCAACACTAATGTCTACTTTGCCAAAAACAGGATAAAACACATCACAGCCAGCCCATATCACCCTCAAGCAAATGGAAAAGTAGAACAACTAAACAGCGTGCTTGTAGAAGCCCTCAGTAAGTTATCTGCTAACAATCCAAAGGCCTGGGTTGACATGCTCACAACAGCACTCATGGTCTGTAGAACATGGGTTAACTGCAACATAGGCAAAAGCCCTTATGAGCTTGTCTATGGACAAAAGCCTGCTCTTGTTAGTACACCTGCAGGACCACAATTACCTCTGCCCAAAAGGGTGCCAGACAACAGGGACCCTGACGTATTACAAGCCAGAAAAGACCAAGAAGAAATGGAATACCAAGGGGTCAAAAGGAAAGCAATCCCATTGCAACAAGAGAGATTCCAATTTGGGGACAAAATCTGGATTGTCAACCACAACCAACACAAACTGGACCCAGGGTTGTGTGGACCAGGCATTGTCATAGAAGTCAAGCCCAATAACACTTACCTCATCAAAGGAATTAGAGCTTGTACTGAACTGAATCCCATGCACCACAACCCCCTCCGCCTGTGTAAGGCAAGAACAGCTCAACAAACCTCCAGACTCCCTGTTCCAATGCCAAACTAGATCAATACCAAGCTTGCATCCCCAAAAATCTTAAGAAAATCCCCAAGGCTCCGCCTTCTAGTACCCCAGGGGGAGATGTTGCAACATCTTTGATTACTCCCTTTCAGGGAATTAACACCACAAGTAAATCACCAAATGGCCCACTGTACGGTTCACCAACTAGTCAATAAGTTGGTGGCACTCCAATCAGTCAACCATCTATTACAGGAATCAAACATCAAGATACTAAAAGGAAAACAACTTGAACAAGCCTTGTGACTTAAGAGGAACATTACTCAGATAAGCCCCATGACCTCCATGATGTACATGGACAGTATGTGGCTTTTTATGATACTATATAATATTCTATATTCGTATCAAATAAAGTATCATTCTCTTCTTAAATCTTCCCCTTATTCTGTTTATTGTACTTCCCAGAAGTATAAAATTGACAACTGTAACCAGAAATAGAAACCACAAATTAAAGAAGAGTCCAAGCTAAAAGCTCAGAAAAGAACTGATGCAAATAAACATGGTGAACGCAGATATATTGACGGAACAGGGGAAAAGAAACACAAACTCATGTGAAACTACTTCCAAAAAAAACTCAGATGTAGAAGAGTTGAGTAATGTGACAGAAATTTCATGATATTAGGAAGCTATCTCCAAGTGGTGGGAAATCACCACCCAAATCCACATGGAGTTAATGATTAACCACCAACACAGCTTTAGATACTGTTTTTAAAATTTCCAAATGATATACTAGGATTAAGTAAAATAATTGATCCTAACCAAAGGAGCCCAAGATAAATAGCCTGTGAAAGCATCAGAGTGTCTTCAGAATAAAATTCAGGACATTGAGATACAACCAGAATTTCAGCTTCAAAGTAAGGTGGAACAACTCAAAGATTGACAGGCATTGACTGGACATTGGGCGGAGGCAACAACAAAGTGCCAACGGCAGGGCCCCATCTTCCCGTAATAATCTGGCTAAGAATTAGATTGTAGGGAATGTAGTGCAGCAGGCCAACTACAGGATGTATTTGAAAATAAAGTTAGACCAAGGGATATTTGATTTTATTGAGTAAAACTTTGGGAGGACTTAACTCTTAAGAGTTGAAACAGTGAAAAGTATTCAATATATATCAAAATTTGACTAAGAAATACCGCCTGGATCCTGGGCTCCTAAACCTTCCACATTTTAAAGTGAGTATCTAGTCCAGTTTTCAAAGAACCCTTATGTGACCAACTTCTGATGACCATACTGAAAAAGAAGTTCATATTGGGCAACCCTTAAATTACGTCAATTTATCAATGTCAACTTACAGGGGGGAATCAGATTCAATTGGTGAACTGGAGCAGCTGTAACCCATTTTCAATCAACTTTTTGATTCAAGTCTGTTAAATCAGTCAATTTTGTTAAAGGTTTCCTGAATTTTTGAGCCTTTTGGCTTGGCTGAATAATCCCTGGCATTATGGAACTTACCATGACAGCAGATGGGTATACTTATACCCTGGGCTGCTAGGAAGTTGCCCATTGCCATTCTTGCAATAAAGTGACATGAACCTTTGGTTCAAACAGGTTATCCCATACTTGATTTTAGTTCTATTTCATTTTCATTCTAACTCCTGCATTTCTGTGCCTCCCATTTATCCACCCCAAGAAACTGCAGGCCAGTCACCCAAACTATATCATCTACTAGGAGCTCCCTTTAGCCCGGTACATTTCACAGAATATCCACCAAACCCAGCATATTCAAAGTTCATGCTAGAGGAAATCCTAATCTACAACTCATAGGCTAGAGCTAGAGAGACAGAGACCATTTATAGAGAAGGGACCAAAATCACCAGACCTCTTCTGCTATTCTGCAACAATTACAACTACCTGCCTGCCTATTTAGTTCCAATAACACCACCTCTCACCCTGCAGCCCAACTGCCTGCAGGAATCTGTTACAGCCAATAAATCCACCTCCACTCAGATATTTGGGGTGATGTAAATCCCTCTCACCAGCCTGATTGATTTGATGATACCTGCAAGCGGACCCTGGGCCCTCCTGGGCAAATTTTTATCTTATATTGTAAAGTTAGCACAATCTTGTGGCAGGCCCTACCTGCAGGACCCGCAGGCCGTCTGCCCGCAAGTTCCCAAGAACCCCCCACAGGCTGGATCCCTGACACACAATCCAACCTCCTGGTGACCTGTAGCTAGGGCTGTGGCGTCCCACTCCCAGACAAAACCCATATTATGTCTGAAGTTTCTGAAAACATGGAAGACAATATATTATCTATTTAAAGCTGATTTTATTACATTCTTCTGGAATGTCATAAAAAAGAAGATCTTTGTCCCAGGATGGGACGCGGCAGCCCTACCTGTAGCCAAACAAGGAAGTTGACTTGAATTCCCAGAATTAGCAACATGAACAAATACTGGTCCCATAAAGTGGATGTCTCAATTTAGCGCTTGAATCACAACCAGTATTGAATCACCCCCTGCATCATCCAACCAAGTGATGAACTCAATCATGTTCCTGTCACAGCCCATACTAGAGTCGGGCTGGACTCCCACAGGGGAGGCAGGCCAGGCCTGAAAGGCCATGTACACAATAGGCGCTATGCGGACCAGGTAGTTCAGAGCAGTGGCTAGGGGGCGCCAACTCCCAGTATGGGGCACAACTTGGTTGGCCAGCCCCAATACTGTTATGTAGATGGACCCCAGTTTGCTGAAGTCTTGGGTGGGAGGCGTGTCAGGGAAAGGAGGAGCAGTTGGTATATCCTTCATTACTGGTGGTATATCCAGGTGATGGGGATGGAAGTACTCCAGGTCAAGGTTGCGGGGCGGTTTGGCAAGGACAACAGGAGTATGGCCAGGAGGATATGGGTATGCAAGCTTGTATTGAGTAGTGGATTCACAAATAGATGCCAAGAGAATAATTAAATTTGAGCAAAAATAGACAATTCCTGCAATAAGACAATAATTTCTAGGCATAAACTTGCTTTATTAAGATGTCAACAGTGAGGAGGGCTTCTCCCCCCTCACTACTTATACTTACTGATGATTCTATGGCCTTTTGTGCCACCAGAGAACTGATGGCATCATTTGGAGGTGGATTTGCAATTTTACCTGGAATTTATGTGTTTGGCCAAGAGGGTGAGCTCTCATTGGCTGCTATAACATGAACTCTTTGAATTTTGCAGCATGGTAAGTTGCTACAGTTATTTTTAGCTCCCGCAATGAATCAATTGCCCAATTGCACAATCAAATGGTTGCGCTCCCAATGTGCCATTTCCCAATAGGTAGGTGGCCCAGATTTGTTAACAGGCTTGATGCCAGGGATTTGAGGATTGTGTGCCTCTCAAATCCTGGGCCATTTGTTAGTTGAAAGGGGGGATTTTGCCCTGGAAATTGCTTTGTGGGGGCTTCCAAGCTGCATGTTTAATCACCTCTAAAGAGGCCAGCTGACTGTCCAGGGCACTCTGGGCCCTGAAAGTTCCTCTTATAATTATTCAGTTCATATATATAGTTCTTATCTCCAAATAAATATATTTTCTAGTCTCCAAATATTTTTCCCCTCTTAACTCTGCTAAAACAGCACAGTTACAGCAAAATTAAAGCCCATAATTATTATTTAAATTTCTAATTTTTGGTAAAATACAAAGCTGATCTGTATTTTTAAAATAAGCTATTGAACTTCAAGATTGGCTTGTATTCACAGAGATATGGTGCTTTTGGTTTTTTAATTTGTACTAATAGTGAAACTAGACAGATTTATTGATTCTGTGCCTTGATTATGATGTGAGCCCAATTCTAGAACTTCAAACTATATCTCAGCATCTAGAGCAGCTAGAGATATTATGTTTGGTACAGTAGTTTTCAAACCTTTTGAGATAAACATATATTATTCAGTTTAGAGCACATGAACTCAGTCACAAAACATATTTCATTTTGATAGATCTAAATAGAAGATAATTTCACAGAAAATAAGCGCTATTTGGCAAAAATGACCAATCATACAACAACCTATTCAAACTGGGGACAAATGCTTAACAATTCAACAAAAAATGTATCAAACACTAGAACACATCAGTTTCAGACATAGAGCACATCTACTATGTTTACTATGTTTTTTATGAACACATGAAACTCAGTCATAAAAGTTACAAACTTGATCCAACAATGAACCCCAATAGCAACTGAAACAGATAAAAAAATATCAAATATCAAAACGGATGAGTGAATCTATAATAATTTACCAGATCATCCTAATAAAGAATAAAATCTCTAATAAGAAAAGGAAATAAATATTCTGAGTGGCTGTTTTGGGATTAGAATTAATAAAAAGATCAAATTTATTAAAAATACGAGAGACAGTGCACCTTTACAGCCAAAAATACTTAATATATAAATCTTAAAATCTAATTTGAAATAAACTGTAGTAACTACAGGCTTTCATGCTACTATATATGGAGAGAGAGAAATTAAAATAAATAATTATATAGATAAACTGATTTTAATTTTCTTTTATTTTTTATACCAAAATGGACACATCCTAGCAACAGAGTAAAAATGGACTTGTGCGCTGCAGCTGTGGTTGCCCCCGCGGGTCAAAAAACAGAGTTAGTGTAACACAAGTGCCTACTCAGGAAGGAGATGAGAGAGGAGAGTTCAATAGTGACGCTGTACTGACACAGATGATTCTAGGAGCACAATGTGCAAGGCGTCACAGTAAGTTTCTTAATGCCGGGGATTATTCAGCAAAGATAGAAGGCTTGAAAAGCCAGGAAAAATTTAACAAAATTGACTGATTTAACAGATTTGAATCAAACAGTTGATTGAAAATGGGTTACAGCTGCTCTAGTTCACCGGTTGAATCTGATTCCCCCTGTAAGTTGACATTGATAAATTGACGTAATTTAAGGGTTGCCCAATATGAACTTCTTTTTCAGTATGGTCATCAGAAGTTGGTCACATAAGGGTTCTTTGAAAACTGGACTAGATACTCACTTGAAAATGTGGAAGGAATAGGAGCCCAGGATCCAGGCGGTATTTTTTAGTCAAATTTTGATATATATTGAATACTTTTCACTGTTTCAACTCTTAAGAGTTGAGTCCCCCCAAAATTTACTTAATAAAAATCACATATCTCTTGGTCTAACTTCAATTTTAAAAAATGCATCCTGTAGTTGGGTTTTTACACCACATCCTGTTGCAATATTGAGTAATTCACTCTAATTGCTATTGAGATAATTGGAATTAATACATTGATACAATTTGATAATGGATTCCTTAAGTTGGTTTCCTCAATTGCAATTGGATTCAACTGGTGGGGCTACAATACTCAGGCTTATTATTAACCCATATGAGTTTAATAAACACAGATTTAAACCTTACACTTAACACATACTTTGATATTGCCTTTTATTTAGCAGTTGAAGTTGGTGTTTAGTAAGACTTAAATAGCCTTAGGATTATTAGTATATTTTATCTATACTTTATTTTAGATAAACTTTAGCTTGTAGATTTGGCTAGTTTAGATAGCCCAAATTTACAACACATCCCTTACAATCTGATTTTCAGCCGGATCATTACTGGAAGATGGGGCCCTGCCGTTGGCACTTTGTCACCAACTCTGCCCAATGTTCAGTCAATGCCTGTCAATCTTGGAGTTGCTCCACCTGTATTTGAAGCTGAAATTCTGGTTGTATCTCAATGTCTGAATTTTATTCTGAAGACACTCTGATTCTTTCACAGACTATTTATCTTGGGCTCTTCTGGTTGAGATTTATTATTTTACTTAATTCTAGTATCTTGTTTGGAAATTTTACAAAACAGTATCTGAAGATGTGTTGGTGGTTAATCATAACTCCATGTGGATTTGGGTGGTGATTTCCCACCACTTGAATACAGCTTCTTACTATCCTGCAGTTTCTGTCACACAAGGGGGAAGAGCATCAACCCCTGGGTCCAGAAGCTGACCAGAAAATACACCAAGGTTATCACTACCAAAACGGTAAATGATGTCACAACTGAGAGGGTGTCCTTGGTATATGGCCCTGTATACCGCTGCAATTGTGTTTCTGCAGCCATACTGGAGAAGGTTAAGCCGGTTCTTGATACCACGTATGAGCCTTGCATGAGTGGCTCCAAAGGGGCAGACAAGGAAAAGCTGCCCCTGTATTTCCAAACAACAAAAGGGCAGAAGGTGCTGAAAAGTTGCTGCATTCTACAGCCAAGTGCTTATACCCTGTGTTGTGGCTGAGCCTGTGAAGTTGCTTCCCAACACCAAAAAGGCCAAGTACCACAACATCCCTGACACCACCTGGGAGACCTTCATGAGACTTATGGAGGAGACAACTGACTACAGGAAGGCCTCAGCTATTGTCAGGATCTCAGAAAAATCCGCACACAGGCCCTGCACAACCTACCTGAAAATGGGCTCTGTTCTACTTTTGGAGAAATCCAAACACAAGCCAATTCTATTGGTCAAGGAACACCTGTGGGCAATTCAACCTTGGATCAAGCAGAACTGCCTCTTGAACTGGAAAATATTCAGTCAATGTTTCAGTCCACTTTTGAAATCCAGGATTTGGTTTTCACTTGCTACAGGACGGTGAAAAAATTAAACTTTTCATGGAAAAACTTGGAGTTTCTTCATACACCCAAAAAAGCCCTGATAATGTTGTTTATTGGCAAAAATACACAGAGACGTTCACTGCTCTCAAGGAGAAGGAGACCATCAAATTCTACTCATTGACAAGTTCTCCTTTGCCTCCTCCATGAGAAACAAGTATGGGTATGTCCCCAAAGGCAAAAATAACGGCATGTCCTGGTGTGTGGCTATCTGGTCTGTTGCGTACTCTATGGTAGCCCTTCTTAGTCCTCTTGGTATTGAGCTCTATCAAATGATCAAGGGATCCCATAACAGTAAAACCTTTCTGGAATTTCTCTGATTGGTTCAGGAGCACCTGAGGCGCACAAGCCCGGGCTTCACCAATGTTATTGCGCTGGATAATGTTAGACTCCACAAGGTGGCAGGTATTCTTGCAGAATTCCAGGTTATTGAGCCTGGTGTTGACATTGCCTCATAACAATTTGCTACAGCACCTCTTAGCCTTCTCCTCCTCCCTTTCTATTCCCCACTCCTCAACCAAATTGAGGAGGTCTTCAGGTGGCTCAAGAGATTTGTCAATAAAGGGTTGCCACTTGGGCCCAATGATTTATTTAATTTGCTACAGGTTGGTGTCCATACCCTCCCAGCTGAAACTGTGGCCAAATTCTATGGTCACACAGATTTTTTTCTCCCTGCGTGCCTTGCCCAGTAGCCAATCAATTAAAGGCTTTGCTGTTCCCAATGTTTTTTTGCATTTGTTTTTTAATGTTTGTTTTAATTTATTTTGACTTTATTTCTGTGATTCCGCATATTGCATCAGGTATAATAAAAATTAAAAAAGCAAAGCTATTTGAATGAATGAATGGACAAATAAAACATAAGAATATTTATATTTTTTATATTATTATTTTATTTAGGTTAGTTTTTTAACATTTTTTTATGATTACAATTATATACTATCATGTTTATAAAAATTCACAACACAATAAAGGTGAATGAATGAATACACATAATATTTTATATTATATATTTATTTAAAAAATATAGATAGTTTGAGTAGATAAATTTTTTAAAAAAATATATATAGAAATTAAAATAGTATTTGGGTGTAGACTTTTATTGGGGGCAGGAGTAGCGGTATTCCAGGACATTGCATTGAAATAGACTAGTAATTTATATTGATAACATGTATGTTGACATTAGACCTGTACTAAATAAATTGCAGCAGGTAGAATACAGGAGCATTGTGACATAATTGGCCAACAGGGCTTTTTTCTTGTGGAGCAGCCATCCCATATGTGGCAGCAAGAATAACTGAATACTGAATAACATGCTCTATTAAGCTGTATCCAGGGGCAATTTTTCTGTCTAATAAATGGCGCACTACATCCAGTTTTATTATCACATCAGACCGGTTGCAGGCTTCTGCTTTAAGCCACATCAGTACAGCAAGACCTATAATAAACATTCAAGAGAAGTCTCTGCCCTGCAAACAGGGCAGAGGACTCAAAAAGTTTTTTTTATAAGGTACTAATTATATTCTTTGAGGACATAGTGGTGAAGGTTTTTTCCCATTGTTTTTGGTATACCAGTCTTGTCAGAGCACCAGGAGGCCCCAAAGTCTTCAAGGACGCCTATTACTGCAGGCATGACAGCAGCAGAACTATAGATAAGTTTTGTTAATTTTTATTAAAATTTTTAGGATATGTGATAGTGTGTTCTTGGTTGGGTAACAGAAACAGACTTCTTCTAGTCCTCTTTCAATCTAAGTTAGGTCTTGGTACAGCTAGTTTGAATGAAATCCCAGAAAAGCATGACAAAAAGCTTGCAGAAGCCAGGGGGTGGGGCGTAGTGGTTGAGTTGCAGGTTGGGGGCCACGGCCAAAGCTGAGACCCACAATTTGGTGTCATCCTGCTTTGGTTTGAGTGATGTAAGTTGTTCTTGTTTTATAAGATTTTTTAATTTATTAATCATTAAGAGGCGGCAGCTGGCGTCAGGACCAGCTAGAGCCCTATGTGGGGGATGTAGAATGTTTGCAATAAGTAAGGTCTTAGATACTGGCAGTTTTCTCCTTCTGTTTGTTCTAAATAAAAAAGTTAGTAAGATCTTTTTATTTATTTGATGTTTTATTTTTTACCCTCTTCTTTATCTTTACCTGTTTCCCCCTTGACAGGGGGCTGCTTCACAGGACTTGTCACTAGCTGGTTCCTAGTTATCTTCTGTTGGTTTTTGTTTCTTTTTATATTTTAGCTGCTCAAAGATCTTGGGGTCCTTTGACCATGCCTCTGAAGTTGTTAACTCCTGTGGCTTGAACTGTAGATTGGAAAAAACATATTTTTATACATTTAGGGGCCTGGCTACAAGTTTTTTGGTAGTATTGGGAATCTTCTTCTTCACAGCCTTCACAGTAAGTTTGTCTAGTTTGTTGCCTTCTAATACCACCTCCTTTAACATGCCCTTCACCTTTTGATTGACCTCCTTGATTTTAGCCACCACTGTGTCTATTTCCTTTATCATTGCCTCCAATTTGGCCATGATTTCCTTGTAGTTATCCCAGCCCTTTTTATACCAATAAACTAACCCAATAAACTATTTCTATTTCATTGTAACTAATAGAGTTAAAATAAATATATCTTGATTTTACTTATGGTTTTTTATTTGCTTTAAGTACCACTATTCATTTGATATTGATATTATGTATATTTATTGAATATTCAACCCATTCCTAGTATCATAAAAAACATATTTTGTTCAAGTTCATGTTTTGTCCAAGTAAAAAATGATTTGTTAAAAACAGTATGCCAAGTTTGATCCAAAGTACATATTTATTAAAAGATAGCCACTTTCATGGGTTATATGTAGATCTTTTATTTTAGATATATATGATTTTTAATGGATTATTTCATTTAGTTATATTGTTTTCTATTATAACTTTAACATATTCAAAGCGCTACAATAAAGCAAATTTTAAAAACTACAAGTGTTACAGACCAATCAATTGGAATGGGAAACATGTGGTGTCTTTGTGCTTAGCTCAGACCAGACATGCCTCAGTTAGTGCAACCAGTTTAACTTGATGAAATAAGCCTGTTGAAAAAAGACTTGTCTTTGTTTGAAAGTTGGCATACTGACTTGTGGTCACTCTAGCACCAGACCTCTGGGTTCCCTGGTGCTAGATTGACTACAAGTTGGCGTGTCAATTTGTAAACAAAGACATAGTCTTTTTTCAACAGGCTTATTTCATCAAGTTAAACTGGTTTCACTAACTGAGGCATGTCTGGTCTGAGCCAAGCACAAAGACACCACATGTTTCCCATTCCAATTGATTCGTCTGTAACACTTGTAGTTTTTAAAATTTGCTTTATTGTAGCGCTTTGAATATGTTAAAGTTATAATAGAAAACAATAGAATTAATAATTGTTAAAGCAGCCAAATTTAGCTTGTGGCATGATAAAATCAATCCCCACTTTATTTAAATGTAAATTATTTATATAAACTATAAAAACTTGTAAGCATTCAACCAATATAAATTAATAAATAAAAATTATTGGGGACAAGTTTTATTGGGGGAATGGGATTGGGCAATGTAAATTAGGTGGCAGACTGGGTTGATGGAGGATAACTTGGTTAGCTGGTGGAGTTGGTTCTGGTCACCTGGGAGGATTGATTAGCTGGGGACTAGGGTGGCTGGATGGCCCAGAGGTGGATGAGTGCCATGATTGGCCTGGAGAAACTGTTTGTACATGACATCATATTCCGACTTGGGGAGGACAGTGATTGGCTTGTACACCAGGGAGTCACAAGGTGGCATCTGGGATACTTTGGTGATTGGCTGTTGTTGAGAGCATTGAACTCCATCTTTGTAAACATGTCAGCAATCTTATGACAGAGAAACAGCACTGAGAGGTTGTTGGCCGCACTAACCACCTGGCTGAAGGTTGTGGGGTTGCGCCTGCAGATGGTGTCCCCAATGTTGAAGAAAAGCACATCATCCAGATAAAGATTGGCATGGTTGGCAGGATAATTGAAATGTCGTGGCTGTCTGCTTCAATCTTCTTGGAGGCCACTTCAGCACACTCCATTTGGTGGCTCAGGAAGATTTTGAAGCTGGAATTGGCCAAACTCCAGGTGGCAAGCAGGTCAGAGAGGAATTTTCCGTACCAGTTCCAATTGGTGTAGCTGGTTGTAGTCCATTAGAAAACAGCCCCTTTGGGGGAAACTGCAAGGAATGCACCAATGGCAGTTCCCTTTGCTTCCTTCTTTTTGCTCTTGGGGCGTTCTTTTCACTCAAATTGCCATAGTTATGAAACTACAATAACAATTTATAATAGGATATAAATACAATATTGTCCAAAATAGAAGAGAGGCAGCAGGTGAGGATGGCATTAATTTCACAGTCATAGGGCAAATCAGATCCATCATCTGACTCATTGGCCAGCCAATTGGTCAGAAATAGAACACTGACCACAAGCCCATGCATCCAGAGCTGTGCTGTGCGGCTGGCAATGAATATGCCCTGGTGCCTAAGTAGGCGGCGGACCTCAGTCAATCAGAGGTATTGGTCCTGTTACAGAAGGTCAAGCATGAAGGGATACAACTCCTTGATCTGAGAGTTGACCTGCTTCTTTGTCTTCTTGCCCAGCTTTGCACCATCTCTCTTCAAGAGGGCTTAGATTTCATGAATGACATTTCAATACTTATATTGAAAACCCAGGGATCAAACCCTGTTCTTCAGGAGATACCTCTCACCAACCAGGATAGACAGGAGCCAGCCAGACTGCCAGTTGGGCCAAATCCTGGACCGCCAATGATGCCTTGCCCCAGCCAGGAGGAACATAAGCCTGCCAAGTGTCAAGACTGAAGGCTCAAAATCAACCCTGGAAACCCCAGAATTGAACCCTGATCCTTCAAAGGCTACTCAAGTCACTCAAAATGGACAGAAACCCGCCAACTTGCTGAGTTGCAAACCCAAGTTATTGAATTACTCCAAGACCCACCAGACTCTTAAGGATGATTCCCCAAATGGTCACCAGATTGCTATTAACCATGTGCAACTCAAGACCCAAACTTATGCTGAAGTTGTAGCTTGCCTAAAGGAGGTTGAAACAAAACCCACTGCCAGCCCTGCCAATAATCACCATCTCCTGCTAGTTTCTCATCCAGAATGGGTAATACAATTTGGCTGCTCAGGTGATATGGTAAACAGTAGCAGCAGAACAAAGAATCACCACTTCTGTTCACCAGAGTAATCACAACCTGGATCTGCTGCCCTTAAAACCAGAAGCCAATATCTATGTCCTGCCAGTGAATTGTCCCTGTAACTGAAGTCTGCAAAAAGTGAAGAAGCAACATCATCTGATATAAGAACCTTGGCAGTATGGGGATGACCCCACTGTCATTTTTGATAATAAAGTTTTATGAACCTTTGGTTCAAACAATCCTACCTTATCTAGTCTTAGTGATCTTTCATTTCAACTCCAGCCAAGTAGATAAACAGGCAACTGCCCCCCAAAGACCAACCTGCAGACCAGACTCAGGCATTATACCGCCCCCTGGAGCACCCTTTGGACCTGTGCATTTTACCAAATACCCGCCCAACCCCGCCTACTCAGAGTACAAATTGGAGACCATCCTCATTGCTGATCTCTTGGCAAGAACTAGAGAAACCAAATGCATAGGAGGTGAAAGAAAGTACTATGAGGTGCTGCCCCTGTTGTTCAAAGACAAGTACAAATATCTACCTGCCTACTTTGTCCCCATGACTCTGCCCTTAACCCTGCAATCCAACCGCCCAATGGAACCATCACCTGCTACAGAGACCATGTCCACCCAAATGTTTGGAGTACTCTACATTACTTTGAAAGGATTGGTGGACTCTATGGTGCCCAACTCCGGCCCTTGGTCTTTACTTGTGAGATCTGTATCCTACATTATCAAGTTAGCATCCATCCTATGGTGAGCATTACCCACAGGCCCAGCAGTACCCCGTCCTGAGTCACCTAATTCCTCTACCTATGCCTGGCTTCCTGACATCAGAACTCACGCTTAATCACTGCCTAAGTAAATCAAAGCTGATTGGCTTTTTTTTGGAAAAACTAACACCATTCTGATTGAGGCTTACAATCTCCTCTATTATCTCATCAGTTATGATTTGACGTTTTCAGCGGGCTTCAGGAATAAGGGTACCTGGATTAGGCAGGTCAAGATTTGATTAGCCTGAATTCTCAAGCACTGGTTAGATCAGGTTGGAGGGGGCTACAGTTGTCCAGTCTCCAAAATGTGGCACAGGTTGGGCCTGGTCTTGGGGAGCACTGTATTGGCTATTGGAAAAGCCATCTGTGGATGGGCCTGGTGACACATGCAACTCAGCCTCTTCACAACTTGCATGAATTGAGTGTACACAGGAAACATGCTGGTTGCGCTCCCTTGATCAGCAGCCTGAGCTTGGAGTAGCTCCTGGTACTGCTCCCCAACAACATCAAAGTTATCTTCACTGGTGAAACTCATTGTAAACAAAAGGCAATAAAAATTCTTTTAAAAACAGAAAAGCAAAGTATTTCTAGAAATCTAACTTTATTTTAATGAGTGCTCCTTTTTGAGACATTCTCTCAGACTTAAATGTCCAAATTTAGATGTATGTACATTGAAAATAATGCTTTAGTTCCCTGAAAAGATTTTGGTGGATTCACTCCTGAAATCCACTATTTCCAATTTGAGTCTCAAAAATAATCAATTTTTTCAAAAAATGATTTGTTTTGTATTTGAGTTCATCACTTTTGTGACTGCACCTCATACACTCTCTGTTTGTATCATATTTGCCACACACTAATAATCAAATTTGATGTAGAATGCTTCAGCAAGTGACTGTATTGTGTGCGCTATGAATTTGAGTTCCATGTGTTTGCTATCTTATTTTTGGAATTCAGTATTTATTTTATTTTTGTTTTGTGATTGACTAATTTTTGTTTTCCAGCCCTAGATAAATAGAAGCTTTATTAAGTAGATTAACTTTCAACTGGTTCCAGTTGAAATACGTTTTGTGACTGAGCTCATGTGCTCTAAACTGAATAATATATGTTTATCTCAACAGGTTTGAAAACTATGGTACTATTTTGATCAGAATTATCTGAAAAGCTTATCTATATACCCTAAACTCCCTGAAACCTTTTTTTCGGATCTTTAAATTTTTAATTCTCTTTTTACTCTACTGGCATTCTTATTGGTATGCTTCAGTGGCAAACAGAACTAACTCTGAAACAATCTGCACCAATTGGACCGGGTGATGCATCTGAGTGGAATATTATATTATTTGACTTCAAAATGAATGAAATCGAAATGTACAAGCCAGCTATCTCTTACTTAAACTAACGCTTGTATATCTAATTTGAATCAACTATTCAAATTACCAAGAACTCTTTTCTCCAGCCAAGTCAATCCTCAACATAGAGGGTAAACATCCAATTATATAGAAGTGTAGCAACCTAATCTGAATTTCAATCATATTATCAAAAAGTCTGTTGTCCTCTTTCAAGTTTAATCCCCACGTTATGGAGTTAATAATCTATATGGATAAGCCTCTTTGCAAGGGTTGGACATTTTTTAAAATCAATAAGTTAATTAGAAATTTATCAAAGATTGAGTAGTCAATGTTCTCATTCTGGCATAATCTAGGCCCGATCCACTTGATTCAATCTTCATGCTTTCAAAGATGCTTGGAAGGGATTGTATGGTAGGATGAGCCAATTCAAGCTTGTGGCTTGGCTATAAATTTTAAAATAAAAAACAAAGAAAATTACAAATCGATTTATTAAAGCTTGGGTGCATTCGAACTGAGATGGGCGACAGAACGCTTTTATATGTTAATTAATAAGTTATTATGCTCCATGAAGCTTCATATAAAATGCGCAAAGCTTCCTAAATTGGAAAGCATCACTGGTTGTTGTGTAAAGCTAGTGGGACTTGATATTTTGATTTGAAATTGACAGCTGGCCAATCGTATCGTCTAAAGAATATAATCTTAAAAGCTCAGCATTATAATTAAAATAGAAGATCCTTTAGTAATTGATGTTGAAAGGAAGTTCATATATTGTCTCATAAATTATATATAATATGTACTAAAAATATTAATTAATAAAAGTCTAGTTTATGGATAAACTAGAGAAATGATCCAAACAATAAACAATTTCTTCAGCTCCAAAGGAACACTGATATTTCTCCTAGCCGTTGGACCACTTCCAGCATGAAAGTGTCAAGAATCTAAATAGCTGCACTAATTCAGCCAATAAAGATAAGGCACTGATGATAGGAAATATTTATAAAATCACACTTTATAAAGCAATACTGATCAAAGCTTTAGGGGTTCCCAAATACAAGATAGAGAATTGAGGTGAACATACTTACATTTGCATAGCTGCAAGGTAAGTGCTACAGTCTAGACGCACATTGGATAGATACATCATAGCTATGAATAGAACAGGTTCTGCAGTGGAACTGTAAATCTAACTTCACCACAACATTGCTATTCAAAAACACTCTCATTACAAGAACTTCATGACACTTTTCTCATATCTGAACTTAATTCTGGGTAGGGCACCACAGGGTCACTCAAAAATATATGCTTTACATAAAACTCACTTTTTAATCAATGCACTTAAATCACAGAACCCTAGCTAGAACCCAGCCCAAATTGGTTGTTCATTACATGGTTCCTTTTAGGACTTCCCAGTGGATTTATATAGCCGATAGATTTTTCTGAAATAAGTCATGAATATATCACTCTTCTGCTGTCTGGCCACTCTCGTATCTTGTGCTGCTACCCAAGGCAAACTCAAATATCAATTGAACGAACATGTCCAAGCAGAGGGTAGCAAAATAGGTTGGAATCTCAGATGTGCCGCAGAGAAGAAAATATGTTTAAAGGTTAAGGAAGCTTTACATTTGGCTGCTCGCTTCGTGGAGAATGCTATAATTTTGAAACCAATCAAGGTTCTCGTATACTTTAGGCCTTTCCAACATATCGATGGTACTGGCAAAATAATTGGCACCGGGAGACCCAAGTATCTCCCGGTTCAAGCGGATAACCTGAAAATTTTGTACCCCCAGGCCTTGTATAAGCAGATTTATAAAACCAACAATGTCAAATTCGCCAACTTTGACTGTGTGATAAATACAAATGCCACCAAGGACTTCTATTTCCCAAGCGACTACCACAAAAAGATTACTCCAACTCAGCTGAGCTACATGGACCATCTGATCCATGAAATGAACCACGGGCTTGGATTCCATTCCAAACTAAAGGGAGCTTATGAGAAACACATATACAATACAGGATGCCACGAGGATGTCCCCTTATCAGTCTTTGACACCCACACATTTATCAAAAAAACCAACAAACCTTTCTTGCATTATGCCCTGCAGTCCACGCGCACCTGTTCAACAAGCAACGAAGGTCCACCAACTCTTGACAAGCCACAAGATTATGAAGGGTTTGACTTGTTTCATGCATTCTCCAAAGCTATCAAAGGAAATGAAGCCTTTTACTTCAAGACGTCGCAAGGGACCAGGGTGAATCTGGAACACTCCATCAAAGATGGTATTAAACTTGACCATCTCAACAAGGAAGACTACATCAATACAAAAGATCAGATCGCCCTAGCGAAGCGGAGGAAAGGTCGCGGGATTAGCGACATGTTCCAACGCGATCAGGAATGGCCAACCTCGCCCTACGGCCCAGAAACTTTGAAAGTACTTACTACTCTTGGGTACAAACTGAATCCCAGCCCCAAATATGAAAATTCGATGCAGTATCACTATTTCAAGTTCTTAGAAGCTAAGAGCAATACCGAAACCCCGCCCCGCGGAAGAAAAAAAACTCTGGGAAACTCCCGTGGACAAGGAGTGATTAAGATCCCAAGCCTCAACCCGAGCTTCCCGAGCCTCGGTTCAAAGGGGAACAATCATCAAGTGGAATCCACATTGAAATCTGAATAACCTCCTTATAATACATTTTCCCTCAGGTTTTCCCCAAAAGGTGATCCTACTATCTTCAGATCCCCCTAAGAGATCCCATACTCCTATTCTCTAGCATTTTCAAAGCAAAATTCATATAATTTCACCAGCCATGTTTAACCTTAATCGTAGGAGAAATCATATACTGTAAATTCAGAATCCAATATCAGACATGTGGGATTGTCAACCCCTGGGTGCAGATTTCAAATCGCATTGGTGGTTTGATCTTTTTAATTAAATTGATTTATTTTTACTTTTATTTGAATATTTCAAGTTGCAGGATACCATAGACACTCTGAAAATCTCTAGTCAAGCTGTATATTTCAAGTAGAAAAATGGATCAACTGGAATCAGATCTGAATTTTTCAAATCCACCAACCATTCGCATTATGTTTACCATGTTTTTTTGGAATTTCAGGATCATCAAATCCAGGAGCCAAATTTTAAAGCACAAATGAAAGCCACTAGTAACTCAGAAGATAATTGTGGGGTCTGAAATCAAATTTTAATCAATATTGAGTAAACTAGGAAGCACTGACCCAGATTAAGAAGCTCCACTATGACTGAAATCAAATGAGAAGTTCAATCTTGATAACTATCTTTAGACATAAAAATAGAATAAAATGTAAAATCTTCTAAAGCCAGAAAAATTGGAATATTACACACTCCAAATCATTGATATATACAAATTGCAATACTATTCAAGGCTAAGCAAAGAGTAAACAGCAACCCAAATCTTAACCAAAAAGTCTAAATAAAGCACAAAACTAATACAGAGTATATTTTTATAGTGTTTTTATGGATAGACTATCCCATACCCAACCAGCTCCTGCAACCAGACTCATGGCAGCCCATGCAAGAGGACACCCTAGTGTTGCAACTGAACCAATGAGGATTAAGTATTTGAGTTGGGGAAGACAACAGTCCAATAGAAAGGGCAAGAATGAATAGAAGAAGGTATTGTTTATTGTAGAATATTGTGATTAATATACCATGTGGGGAAAGCTATAAGGCTACAAGGGGGTGGCATAGTGGCATGTTCCATGTAAGGTTCAAAGCCAAGGAATAACTTATGCAGGGATCATCAGGTCAAATTGATAGTGCTCCTAATTAGGAGGAAGTGCCCGCCATTTAACATTGCCATCAGATTGACTCATATTGTTGGATATGTCACGGGACAACTCATTGAGCGCCCCCTGTGTATTGTAAGGTATGTTGGCGGGCAAGTCTGGAGACTTGATTGCAACACCCCCCTTGCCCCCTGCTTGTTGTCAGACACCAGGATTAGAGTCTGTGGAAGATCTGGGAAGGTCCACATGAACAACCTTTGTGTGGGGATGGCGCAGCCGGGCGCAAGCAATCATGATGGAGCTTCTTGGTATTCCCTTGGGCATCTTTGAGAAGATAGATGTGGTTGTCATAGACTGCGGCTATCTTGAAGGGCCCTAGGTGGTTGAGTTCTAATTTAGCTGAATTGGAGTTGAGGGTGTAGACGGGGTCACCTACGGCATATCTTGCCTCAAGATGCTTTTGTCCCTCCTTTGATCTGTTTGTGTTTGATCTCTCAGGCCTTGGCACACCATTGGTTCAGGGATGGAGTTGTCAACAGGGGGGCTTTCTGGGAACTGTAGACCGTAACTTCCCTTGTTCAACTTCCGTCAAACTGTCAGGCGTCCCAAAGGCCAGGGCGCTGGGGCTGAACCTGGTGCCTCTGTTAATCCTTGCTCATAAAATAAGTAGAGCAGTAGGCAGGTGCTCAGTCTATGTGGTATTGGGGTGTTCCTGTGAGAGCTTGGCAATCAGTTGAACCAGTGAGCCATTTAATTGCTCTACGTGTCCATTGGCTTGTGGATGGTATGGGGTTATGACTATCTTTTGGAGTGCATTCTTGGTGCAGTACGCCTTCATGACATGCCCAACAAGTTTGGGTCCACCATCTGCAATGAGGCGTTTGGGCCGCCCAAAAATGGGCCACAATTTCCTTGCCAATGAAACAGGTGATGATGGTGGCGGTGTGGTTAGTTGTTGCCCAGGACACTGACCAACGGGTGAAGTAGTCAATGGCAGTTATGATGTATTTCTTTCCCAGTCTGTCTTTGGGAAGGGGTCTCAGAATGTCAAGGGCCCACTTTTTGAAGGGTTCCATTGCTTTGATGGGCAGAACAGACTTTGGGGGTGCAGGTTTGGACGTATTCTTTTCGCACAGCACGCATGTTTTGAGGAGATCCAAGATGTCTTGACGCATACACGGCCACTAAACCTTACATTTCATGATCTCAAAGAGGTTATGTCCTCTGATGTGACCCAGGGTTTGGTAGTAATACAGTAAGGTGTCACCTCGTTTTGTGGTGGGGATGTAAGGCTTCTTCCCACCTGTCTCTGCCTGGCAGCAGACATTGCCAGCATCTGTGGTAAACTGTCTTTTATTGTCTTTAAGCTTGGAGATGGTTACTGAGTTAAGGCCTTTGTAACAAGTCACTTCAGGGCAGAGGTACAACATTGGCCAATCTGGATCCAAGCCATCATCCCCGGTGATGGATGCTACATAGAGGTGTGAGAGGGCGTCAGCTGTGATGAGTTCCTTCCCAGGCTTGTACTTATGCACAACTGATAGGGGATATGCACTCAACCCAGCCTGCTTGGTGGCATGTCAAGTGGAACTGCATGTTGAAGTACTGGAGTGACTTGTGGTCTGTCAGGACGTGGGGTGGAAAGGTAGCCCCTTTCAGGTAACAGTGCCACTTCTCAACGCAGTGCACAATTGCTGCTAATTCTTTATCATGAATGGGGTAATGTTGTTCCAAGTTGGTAAGCTTCCTGGACTCATATTCCATGGGGATGAAGGCGCCATTGTTGTTTCTACCCGTAGCACGCCCCCTATGGCCCTGTCAGAGGCGACAGTCTCAAGTTTTTACTGGCGGTATTGGTTGGGGAACTGCAGTATAGGTGCTGTTGTAAGTGTCTGCTTCAACATCTCAAAGACTTGATCTCTGACAGGGGTCCAATGGAAGCACTGTTTGGTGTTAGGAGTTTGGTGAGAGGTGTAATTAGTTCCCTGCAATCAGGAATAAACTTGTGCATGTAGGCAATTATGCCTAAGAAGGTACACACCTGGCCCACATCAATGAGAGGCGGCATGCTGATGATTGCCTTGATTTTGGCAGGGTCAGGCTTTATCCCTTGGGCAGAGATGGTGTTCCCAAGGAAAAGCAACTCCAACTTGAGGAACTTGCATTTGGAGGGTTTAGCTTTTAGCTGACTTTTCCAAAGGGTGTTTAGGACAGCACAGAGGTGTTGGAGGTGTGTGGTTTGATCTTGGCTGAAGACAATAATGTGTCAAGATACACAACCACACATTTTCCAATCAGGACCTCAAATGCTTTGTTCATCAACGCGGCAAAGGTGGAATGAGCGTTGATCATTCCAAAGTTCATGACTCAACACTCAAACAACCTGTAGTGTGTGCAGAAGGCAGTTTTTGCCTCATCCCCTGGTGCAATGCGGACCTGGTTGTACCCTTCAGTGAGATCAATCTTGCTAAAGAATTTTTCACCTGTGAGTGTGTCAAACAGGTTGTCAATCAACGGCAGGGGGTACTTATTCTTAAAAGTCACCTCATTTAAGGCGCAATAATCTGTGGCCAGGCAAAGGGACTTGTCCTTCTTGGCTACAGAGAAGACAGCTGCCCCGTATGGAGTGAGCAAGGGGCAAATGAAGCCCTTGTCAAGCGCGTCCACAAGGTGTTGACAGAGAGTCTTGTCTTCCTTGGGTGTCAAGCAATAAAGATGATATGCCTTAGGTAATGACCCTTGGAGTTGTACAGTGTGCTGGATCTCTCAAGGGGGATGTAGTTAGTCCAGTGTTTTTCTGAAGGCGTCCTTATACTCCTCGAGGAGTGTAGCAAGCACTGGTGGGGGTGAAGTGGTCAAGGGAGGGGCTGCAGGTGGTTCTGCGCGGATAACTTTGACTGAACATTGGTTGAAGTCTAGATTCCCCCTTGAAGTTGTAGAGCCTGTCTCTGTTATTCTAAAAAACACAGTATCATAGAGTAGCTTACTCATTTCAAAAGGATAGATCTGGAAGCCCACCCCATTTCTATTGAGGGTGATGACAGAGGTATCCCAGTCAATGTAGGACAGTTGTGCCAAAGCCAGTCAAGGCCAGCAATTACGTCGTGGCTGAGCCCTGCCATGATTGGCCCAGAGAGCTTAACCTGGATGTTCCCCATTCTCACAGAGAAGGGTGCTGTCTCATGGGTAATTGCAACTCTATGGGAGTCAGCTACTTGTACTGCCTTGAACCTGCTAGGCACTTGGTCCAGTTGTTGGGAGTCAGCAAACGCCTAGTCCACCATAGTGTGGTTGGCCCTGGTATCTACCAATAGTTTGTGGGTATTCCCACAAAAACAGAAGGTATAAGCTAAGCAGGCTACTTTATTTGCAGAGTGGCTTGCTTGAAGTACAGGGTTGTCACTATGGACCTGGAAGACGTCAAGGGTTTTGACTTTGTGTACACTGTAGTTACAGGGATTCTTTGCAAGCAGGGATTGAGAGGAAGGGTCAAGTGGGGTTGTAGAACCTCTTGTAACTACAACCCCCAGGCTTTTCCCTGGTCCTCAATTTGTGCTATCTGGAGTTCCCCCTTGCAGGGGCGTTTGATCCCATTCTCCTGCTGGTGGGGCTGGTAGCGGCCCACTTGCTTGTGGCCACTGCCAGGTGTTGCACAAGGTTGAGGTGGAGTGTCACTAGTATGGTGGAAGCCCATCAAAGCCTGATTGTTGGCCTCCACAATGGCCTTGTAACAGTTATTGATGGAGGTGCAACAACCCACGGGGACCCACTTACAGATATGGGTCTTGAGCTCATTGATGATTAGGGTTATAAGCATGGCATTCCCGTTGGTTACGGCTTTGGGGGCAGCAGCAAGAGCTTGTTGCCAGGCGGCAAGGTACTCAGGAACAGACCCAGTCTGTTTAATTGCTAACAGGGGAGTTCCCACCACAATAGTTGAGAAGGTTTTGCTGTAGCAGGATCTTGCAGCATCCCAGAATGCTGCCCAGGTGACTTCAATTTCTTGACTGGCCCAGTTGGTAAACCATACAGCGGCAGGCCCCGTGAGGCGCCCTGATGCAGTGGCAACCCACATGGGCTCGGGAACCTGGCAGATACAAAGGCAGGTCTTGGTGGATTGAATCCAACTGATAATATTGGCTCTTTTGACTCCACCCGCAGGGATTCCAGCTGAAGATTGAGCATACATTGTGAAAGGTCTGACTGGGGAGAAATGATGCTGGCGTTGCGCTGCCCAAGGCAGAGCCAATTATACACACTCATAAGGACTAGCTGGTCTTAGTAAATAACATACCCATTGGGGATGTCCCCCTTGGGGATTGGCAGGAAAAATTCTTGATGGGGAGTAGCCATACAGCCTGTACTCCATCCGATCTTAGGGAGAATTTTTTTTGATAGGCCGTGAACCTACTGCTGCTACCACTGTTGCAACTGAACCAATGAGGATTAAGTATTTCAGTTGGGGAATACAACAGTCCAATAGAAAGGACAAGAATGAATAGAAGAAGGTATTATTTATTGTAGAATATTGTGATTAATATACCATGTGGGGAAAGCCACAAGGCTACAAGGGGGTGGCATAGTGGTGTGTTCCATGTAAGGTTCAAAGCCGAGGAATAACTTGTGCGGGGATCAGCAGGTCAAATTGGTAGCGCTCCTAATTAGGAGGAAGTGCTTGCCATTTGACATTGCCATCAAATTGACTCATATTGTTAGATAGGTCAAGGGGCAACTCATTGAGCGCCCCCTGTGTATTGTAAGATATGTTAGTGGGCAAGTCTGGAAACTTGGTTGCAACACTAGAGGGCCCAGGAATAGACTAATGATACCGGATGAGCATACCAAGACCAATACACAGGTTTCTCAAGGAGTCAGTACAAGCCAACCACATCACAAGCACAATAAAATAGTATAAATCTCAGACAGAAGCCTCTCTTGTGTCCTGACACTAAAGTCTCCCATACCAGGGTCATTGGGAACAGTGAGTTTTGTTGTGAATCCTGCTATTCAGACATGATCAATTTTGCCTAAGATGGGATCATGTTCTGAGTGAAAAATCCTTGAGTTCCCTTTCTCTCCTCAAAATTGTCAGGATTATCCTGACATAAATTATCTGGCCAATAGAAATAGGGAATTATCCAAGATCTGGGCCAGGTAGTAGTAAAATTGGGTTTTGACAAAGATGAGATATTCATGCAAAATGCATGAATAGATTAATACATGGATTTTCCTATTCATGCAAATGTAACTCATTGAGTACAAGATTAATATCAAAGCTTTGACTTGCATTCAAAAGGTCTTGTCAAGCCTGACAACTTTTCTTAAGCAATGGCAACTTATTGAGAACCCCAATCACAAGCAAAATCATGAAGTGAACTTTCTGCATGAATAGCTGGTTACATGAAAATGATGACATGCCATTCATGCAACTGTATCTTGGCAAATATGAATTGGATCTTCATTTCCAAACCCAAATTCAAAAGCCCTTGGTATTTCCAATCTTTATTATTAAGTAGTGAGCACCTGTCAAGAACCCATATCATAAGAAAATATGAGTGGAGCACAGGACTCTGAGAGTAATAAGTGTCAACTTCTTTGACATACATAAAATGCACTCTCTTCACTCACTATTCCTACACAATCTCCACTCACTACTTTTACCTATAAATAAATGAGTTTTGACTAGTTGATAGCTAATCATCATTAAGTTCCACCCAAGCTTGCTATCCATTTTCTTTATTCTATTATAGAAACTAAGTTCTTCTGTGTCTATACAGCTGAGCTTTATAAAGATGGGTTTCACTCCAAATCATGAAAATGACTCATTTACATTCCAACTGGTAAACTGAGTGCTCCTCAACCCATTTATGAGAGCGTCCAGTGACTTAACTGTCCTTCTACTGGTTTGTGGTAGAATGATACCTTATAATAATCTAAATGATTCATCCAATAAAATTAAGCTCTGTTTACACTCTTTCTTTGTGTTTATCTCTGTACTTTGGTGCCATCTCCCCAGTCTAGTCTATAAAAGATTACTGATAATTATCATTCCCAGGGCCTTAAGATAACTTCCTTATTCATCCCTGAAGACTAACCTTTGGCTTGGTACAAACCCAATCCTACCATTATGATTTCTTGTTGTGTCCCTTGGCCGCGCCCAAGTACACAACAAGTTTACATACACCTCCACTGTTTACTCAGTTGTAACATGGCCCAAACACAGGATCCCAAAATTTATGTTCATGTCCTCAGCTATTTGATACTTTTTGAGCCCTTGAAAACAACCAACAAGTCAGCTGTACCTGTTGGGATTTTTGACCAAGCAATGATGCCAATTATGAAAGAGCTTGCAAAATAGAAATAATGCAACTTATTGTCATAAATTTATAGTATTAATAATGTTTTTATTGGATCAGCAGTAGATTTTGGACCCTTGCCACAAAATCAACCTATAATACACGCCTCTGCGTCACTAGCAAAGGTTATAGGCACTGTGGTGCTGCCTAGCAAACATTTAAGGCACCAAGGCGCCACACAGTGCCAGGTTCAAATCCCCAAAATGTTAATCTTCTAAATCATTATATTTCTAAGAAAATAATTCAAAGTATGTTCAAGATATAAGGAAGTGATCCCAAAGCAGCTAAACTATTCCACACCAGCAAGGGCAATCTGTGCTGGGGGAAGATAAAAATATTCTATTGGTTGACATACAATAAGCGCCAAACCTAAATTACTGATTACCCAAAATAGATGTGTGATAGAATGTCTTAGAAAACATTGCTAGCAGCCCAGGGATTAACCTTGCAGAAGGTATAAGAAGAATGAATCAATTACAATAAAGTCATCTTTTAATCTGCAGTACTTTGTGTGATCAGGAGCCATCCTCTGATAATAAACATTTTTCATTTGATCCTGGCTCTTCTGATACAATACTAATCATATCCTCACATATGAATGTATTCAAGAAAATGCTTTGTGCTCTAATATTAAATAATTTTTGGCGCTGTAATGCAAAAAGCGCAACATCTATGATTTGTTAGACTTACAGGAAATACCAAACTGTACATCAGAATCCTGCATTTCTGATCCATTTATCCTGTATTTGTTTGATGTGTTTTGTCTTTAGTTGGTTGAGTTATCTGCACTAGGAATTCAAAAATTTTAAATCCAAATATGTCAAAAAACGTCAAATCAAATGATTGATTTTTTAAAATGTTTTAGTTTGCACTCAGATGAGTTACCTGCAAAAGTGATTCAAAATTTGGACCAAGGATTTGACAGTCCCACATTTCTACCATTAGGCTCTGGATTTACAACCTTAGAATCATAAATAACATCTTTTAGCCAGATTTAATAGTTTAGAGTCATTTTATAGCTTGCTTGGATTTATTTTTATAAGTCTTCCAAAAGTTGTTTGGTAATATCATAAGGAAATAGGATGGGCATGCTAACAGAGCTCTTTTATTGAGGCTTAGAGTTGTTGTCAATTTCCTTGCAATTTTGGAAACTGGGAGCTCTGTTCTTCTCCACTAACCTTTGATTTCTAAGGCCCTTTTGATAGGAGTCCTGTTGAAGCTATTCAATAGTTTGGTATTTTTAGCAGCCTTCAAATAATAATACTGCATAGAATTTTTGTATTCAGGAAAAGGATTTAGTTGATACCCAAGAGTGCTTAAGATCTGCAGTGTAGCTGGGCCATAAGGGGATGTTGGCCACTGCCAACCAGGACTGAACATATCGAAAATCCCGTGACCTTTCCTTTGGCTTGCAATGATGACCTGGTCCTTTGTACTGATGTACATTTTCTTGTCAAGGTGGGTATATTTTATCTTTCTTTTGTCAGAGGTTTCAAGCTTTACTCGGGTTCCTTTAGATGTCGTGAAGTAAAGGGCTTCTTTGTGTTTTATAACTTTTGAAAATGCATGAAACAATCCCAGCCCTTTATATTTTTGTGATTTGCCAGGGGTTGGTGGGCTTTCTTTGGCGTTGGGATATTTTCTTTTGCCCTGTAAGGCATAATCCAAGAAGGTTTTATTACTGGTCCCAATAGCAATGTATCTGTCAAAAACTGATAAAGGGACATCCTTGTGGTATCCTTTGCCATTGGAGTATTTCTCATATCTTGCTTTTAAATGAGAATGGAATCCAAGTCCATGGTTCATTTCGTGAATTAAGATATCCATGTAGCTCTGCTGGGATCGATTAATCTTTTTAAGATAGTCACGCGGAAAATAGAAAGAAGTTTCAGCATTCATACTGATTTCAATATCAAACAAAGTATAATTGACATGTCCCTTTCCCTTAAATTGCTTATGTAAGGCCTGGGGAGACAAATATGCCATATTCTCTCCTTGAACTGATAGATAGTTGGGTTTTCCATGTCCAATTGTTCTACCATTACAGATCCCTTTGCTTTGGCAAAAAGGCACAAAGTATATGAGAACCTTGATTGGTTTCAAAATTATAGCATTCTCTACAAAGCGAGCAGCCAAATGTAAAGCTTCCTTAACCTTTAAACATGTTTTCTTCTCTGCGGCACATCTGAGATTCCAACCTATTTTGCTACCCTTTGCTTGGACATGTTCGTCCAATTGATACCTGCGACTTCCATGGTTTCCTGGGATAGAAGCAGAGTAGACAAGAGTAACCAAAAAGCAGAATATTGATAGATTCATCGCCTTTCAACGACAAGTCATCATGTTTTTAAGTTTGATGGGCTTGTCCTTTAAGCAATAATCAAGGCCCAATATTATCAGGATGGGTCCCTAATTGTGCTTGGAGACAATAAGTTATACCTTTTTATTACTGATTAGTTTTTAATTAATTTAGCTTTTTTATTAAGCCTTTCCTTCTTCAGTTGGATACACTAGGTTTTTAAAAATTGACTGCTTATGCAGTTATAGAATTGGCTCAGCTGTGGGCTCTAAATTCAGTTTGATTTGACCTACGATTATTAAAATATAAGGTACCTTATTTACACTATACATCGCGAATAAATCAATTGTTTGATTATTCAAGCTTAGTATCAAATTATCCTTGGACAGAAATGTCAACTGTTAAGTAGGCCCCTGATTTTTACCACGATAGAATAAACTGTGTGCTAGGTTTTTGCGTTTAATCCAATGCAAAGAAACATCACGAGCTATTAAAGCAATAAAAGCACAATGTAGGCTTTTACCACTTACTTCTAAAATATAGATTTTATTACAGGATTTCTACTGCTGTGCAAATCAGGAGCTCAATATAAATTGTACTTTGGAGAAAATTCTTACAATTTAACAATTGTGAAGCCTTAGCTTTCCCCTCAGATCTACTGTTAATTTCTCATGATTTTTTTATAAAAACGGGGGATCTGAATAAAATTTTAGTTTAATCGAACTATTCCCGTAGAAGATAAAAAATTAATACACATATTTCCAAAATAGCTGGTACTACTTCACAATTAGGGATGCTTCGGCTCAGCCCCGACTAGCTAACGGCTTTTGGCCGCTTTAGCTAAAGCGGAATTAGGAT
The DNA here is from genome assembly GCA_014839935.2 of Entomophthora muscae. Taxonomy (NCBI): domain Eukaryota; kingdom Fungi; phylum Entomophthoromycota; class Entomophthoromycetes; order Entomophthorales; family Entomophthoraceae; genus Entomophthora; species Entomophthora muscae. The sequence goes on from QTSX02002883.1 coordinate 141,384, forward strand.
ATATTTAAAACATATTAAAATAAGTATTTAAGGAATGAGGTCAGGAGCCAAAAACTGGCCGCGGCTGCCCGGGGCTTGGCCGAAGCAGCCCTATTCACAATACGGGCTCAATAGCAAAACTATAGGTTTTGAAGTAAAAAGACTTCAAATGTTAAATTTTATTGAAAACAACAGATTGTTGAAATTGGTGGGCTGGTGGATTTAAAGGAGCCATAAAAATCTTTTCGAGCTTTGTTTAGAGCTTCAAAGCTCTTGTTTTTGGTGTGGATCCAAATCTGGTTTCAAAATTCTCCTTTTTATTCAGGCTTGGCACAGTAGTTTTAAAAGCTATATTGTTAAGCAAAAAATTCATCTGTAAGCGAAATCAATTCATCTTTAAACAAAACTAATGCATCTCAGAACAAAATAGAAATGAACCCAGATCTATTCAAAATCAGTAGAAATTCATTCTTTAAATTTTATTTGCATCTGTCAGAAATCTGTGGACTGTGGTATTTTATCATCCACCAGATGATATCCTAAGTCTTCTAACATTAGGAAAGTACAGAGAACCTGTGACTTTGGCATAACCTGCAGTCCAGAATACTTTGTTTTCTGCAGAAGTAGCAAGTCTGACTGGGCCCAAAACCCAAAGGGTTTGAGACGGTTCTTCCTACTTCTGGATACAGTTCATGTGTTGTCTCTATATTTACTATAGATAATTATACTGTATGATAACAGTATCATCTTTTGCTCTACTAATAAGCCTAAGAGAGGATCATATTAAGGAAATAGGACTTGGATCAATTGTCAAGTCAATACAGAATCATCAGTCTTTTATTCTAATGGACTGGCTTTAAGGCGGCCTGCCTGCCCGCATTTTATCCAAGTTAGCTCACAACACTAGGAAGAGACTGAAGGAGCATTAGGTCAACACGGCAGGAGGCCCGGCCTTTTCTGGGTGGATTTTGTGGAAGCTCGCTTGACGACTTCCTTGGCTTACTGTGTTCGTTCTAGACACACTGCACAGCTGAATCTCTTTTCAGCTGCCTGCCTGGGCAACTATCCAGGGCTAGCTAGCCAACAGTTGGCTAATAGTTCACAAGATGATTGTTACACTAATCAGAGCTACTCTAATACAATAGGCTCAGGGCCTTTTATCTTAGAGTGTTTGGCCTGGTGGCCCAGTCCATGTTGGACTCTATTAGACATAATGCAGATGATGGTTCTTATGACGGCCCTCTTATTCTAGGATACAATTCAAGTTTAGAATAGTAATTATTGTGAAGTGCATATTGAGGTGCTTGATAAGGGAACTAATTAATGAGCAGTATTGCATGTTCCATTCATTAATTGTAATGCATGGATTTGTTAATGCCAGGATATGATTTGGTCATTGATTCATTAATCCTGCAGCCTGCGGCCCGCATCATTCTGTTGAAACTATCCAAAGAATGATTGACAGCTGGCTTGCAATAATTGGTTGAATCCGTTAATTAGTCAATATCCCAAAATCCTAACAGCATCTGAAATTATTTTGTTTTAACATGAGTTGATTTTGCTTACAGATGAGTTTTTTGCTTAGTGCTGTACCTTTTAAAACTACTTTAGTTTCATAGATATTTCTATTGTGGTGTGTATCACACTTTTCACCAAAGCCTGTCATTAGTACTTCTGGTGATTTTAAACCAAATCTATTGTATTGGGTCCAAATTATTGGGGTTTAAACTTCCTGGGTGTTGTGAATGGGCATATTCATACTATTTCAATTTTTCCAGGATTGGTTCAAATCCTGGTGGCAACTCAAGCAACATTGCTTCTCCTTTTTTCCTTAAATATATGATATTCCCTTAAAATAATCAAACCTGATTCCCCTTGGTTAGTAGCCACAAAAATCCTCATCTCACATATGCATGTGAAGAAGATCTTTATTACCTAATGTTTTGTGACTATCTTATAAAATTTTAAGTTCTTATCTCATTTCCAATTAAAAGAAAAGTTCTTATAACTATTAGTCTTATGTTCTTTATGTAATTTGGTGCACCTTTACTAGCCCTTTCTAACAAAGACTACTATGTTATATTTCACAAGGCCTTAAAGTGATCCCTTACTTATACCCAAAGACTAATCAAAGCCTTATTAAAAATCCAATCCTAAGGTTAAGATATCACTCTTTGGTTATTTAGCCAAGCCTAAATAATCATGCAATAAATATATTAAATTGCTTATCAAGGAAGACCTGGAAGTAAACACCAGAAGTTATGTCTGAAATCTGAGCTGGGTGAAGCTTAAATTAAAGATTGGCTGTTACCTGAGAGTCAATCTTAGAATGAAAAAGAAGGTACTATACCCCAGTCACATTGAATTGATACTCCTGGTTCTTCCAGTGAAAGCTGATTGGCTTTGGGTTTTGTTGCCCTGCTCTCATCCTTTCTGCATATGATTTTGGTTGATTTTTTTCAAAATAACAAAAATCTCTATTATGTGTTCTTCTTAGGAACTTCTGATCTAGTGCTTTACAGTAGGTGAACTTGTTTAAAGCTATTTATGGGTAATATTTTTATCAAAATCAAATAAAACCCTCTATTGTTATTTTCTATAGTATCTGATATCTAGATTTCTTTACTATTCTGGCTATTAAAATGATTGTGCCTGTTTTTGTATCTATATTATGTGTTTTGAGCTTTTAAATTTATCCAGATTGACCCCATCCTTTTATTTTTTGGGGATTTAATTTTTTTAAAACTTTGCATGACCTTTAAAACCAGAAATTGAGCTCTTGCAATCATATCTGATATCAGTTTCATATTGCACAGATCAGTTTGGACATACCAGAACTGGGATACTGCTTGAAACAGCTTTTAGGCAGGTCATCCTTGGCCATTATGGATTTGATATGTTTTTGTTTTTCTTCTGTGTTTGGGTTTTGAATTTTAGCTGCAGCTTCAGTGCACTCTAATCACAAATAGTGATCTTGATAGAAATATGGATCAGTGTGTTATGTGCTTTATTTAATTTGACTATTGACACCTTTCAGGGATTTCAAATTCTACAGGTAAACTTGTTCATCACCCTCTAGGCTTAGCAGGCAGCCAAGATTCAGCCAGCAATCTGTCTAGCAATCTTGATAAAAGTCACATATTGGCTCTACTGATAGATTCAGATAACTGGATCCTCTGATAGTAGCCCATCATTCTGAATCTAATCTAGATTGACAAAAAATGCTTGATTTTCCAATCTTGTCTGAAAAAAGTCAGGACCCTAAGAAATGCCTGAATATTCCTGCAGGATGCATCACCGCTAAAGCCATAAGCATCTGGGAAAGATTCCAGAAAATCATCCTATTTAAAAGGACATATATCTGCCCCATGTTAGATCCTATACCCATTAAAATGATTAATTGATTACTCAAGGTTGCATAAATCTTAGAAATGATGCTGCTGGGACCTTATAATGGAATACAGGATGTAAGAGGCCCAGCAATTAATTATTAACACATTCTAGCATGGCATGGATGCCTAACTCTAGGGGATGAAACTAGGAGTCTTGGGAACAGATAGACTGTACAGTAAGAGCTGGAAGTGCCAGATGTTTTTTTTGGCAGGAGGCCTAAAATCCTATATGCGGAACACTTCTGATATAAAGTGGGCAGATAAATATACCCCTTAAAGTTAGAGGATACAAATACTAAAAATATTTCATATTGCTACTGAGCTGCTGCTAGTAGTAAGAAGTATCTAATTATTGAAAAAAGCCTGCCAATACTTTCAGGAAAAAGGGGTGTCATCTGTTTCTGGTACTTTGTTCTTTTGACTAAAAAGTCCATCCCATACTCTATCTCCTTTGGGCTGGCACCAAGCCGCCAGTCTGTATACCATAACTCTGATTGGTAGCTAAGATCTGTTGCCAAACAAATCTCTTATTGAAACAGTATGAGCAATGAAACTAATAAAGATACTCTTCCCTAGATGAAAAATCTTGGCAACGCTTATATGCTATCAAATCTTTATCAAATCTGTGCTTTACCTTTATATAGTTTTTTCACCAGACAGCATTTGTTTTCACTGAGCCAGCTTTTATTGGTATATCTCAACAACTCTTAAAATCAAAATATCAACATTTAAAATCAAGTCTAAATGTAAGCAAGCAATATAATCTTAAGGGTAATTTATAATTAGGAAACATAAATATAATTGATTTCACTTAAAAGCCAGAGCTACAAAAAGCAAGTTTATATAAGAAAAAGTGACCAAATTAACACTTTTAATCCAAAAAATAAAATTTAATGGTATAAAAGCATTCAATCTTGCCATGGCCTGTTTGTTTAGCAGATAGTTACTCATATTTGAGGTAAGCTTGGTACCCACTTCAATTTTTATACCATTTTAGGAACTTAAATCCAATGTTATGACATTGTTTTCAGCATTTTTAATATAATCTTCCATCTAAATCACAGAAAATGATGACGTGATTTGAGATTTATTTTCCTAGAAAAAATGTGCTGAAATTGAAGTATGTACTGTAAGCTCTTATTTTGAAGACCCAGAACATGACTGGAGCCAGCCTTATCAGTTAACTGACAGAAGAAGCTCATGGTCTCATAGCTCTCATATGGTGAATCACTTTTTCAGTGAGTCCTAAGATAGTTGAATAAGCAAAAAACCAGCTTTCTTTAGTTATAAAGATGGCTGGTAACAAAATGAGTGATTTTCAAAAGTTTGATTTATCTGCTCCTTCTGTCTGTCTTGAGTGAGGATTTAGGGAAACTTCCTGTAGGAAAAGTGTGGCAGGGTAGCTTGATCAAGTTCTTGGTCCAACTTACTGGCAGGGAGTTGTGGAGAGTTTTGAGTTGTGTTGATTTTTGGGCTTTTAGCTTGGTTTTCCAAAGCTTTATCTGAGACTTCTAGTACTTACTATTGGATAGTAATAGAATAATAAATGTTGTGAAAATATAATAAACACCTTCAAAGACCTAGCAATAATATTTCATAAAGTAATATGATTTATTAGAGATTTCAACAAGGAGTGAAAGTGTTATTTTTACCACTATATACTGTTATAAACCTGATTTTAACTTTTAGACATAATTTTATTGGCTAACTGATGGTTTTCTTTGACTGGATAGACACCTGAGGGATCTGGTTGGGTGCATAATGAGATCAATCTATTTTTTAGCCTTATAGAGGTGGCTCTAGATTAGGGCAGATATTGGGACTGTTTGGCCCCTCTTCCCCTTAAGCCATAAGATTTTGGGCAAATTAAAATAGTTTATAATCAGTTTTTTTACAACTTGACACATTTTTCAGGTTTTTTTGGCATAAGAATTTGATACCTGACAAGGTGACACAGGATTTTTAATCATATAGCTACCAATTGCTTTAGCAGAAAATTGGACAATTGTCCAGAAATACCACATTTGGATCATAAATTACCCTGTATGGTCTATTCTAGGCCCTATAGCTCTAAATTATTTTTTGATTTTCATTTTTAAATAGTTAATTTATTATAGATAGCTATAAAATAGGTCCCAGGAACTATTTCAGTAGACTTAGTGCTATTTTTATATATCAGTCAGTCCAAATTTTTACTTTAATATATTCTGGTTTTCTGTTTTTAAAGATCATACATAATGATGAGAAGCAACTTTTGGGGAAGCTTGAAAGATAGATTTAGAGAAGAAGAGCAATTTTATTGGATAATATTTTAGGCGTATATTGTGTTTGGTGTGGCAGTGACTCAAGTTGGATCAAAGATTAGAGGTCAGGTGTGAGTTGGATTAGAATAGCTGGATACCTGAACGGGTCATGGGATATTGGTTGGCTGCTAATTTTGGAATGTCAAACCTTTCATTGGAGTGGCGCCAACCCAGGCAATGGCTGGATGTTATTTGTACCAGCTTTGGCCAGAATACTCATACATCCAGACCCTCAACAATAATATGAAATTTGGACAACAAGATCTGGGGTCCTGGATGAAGGATAAACCTGTTAGTTGGAGGGTCACAAGCCAGACTATCATCATAAGTTGAGTTATTTTGACAATGTGTTCAAATCTCTTTTATAGACGCCCCTCATGTAACCCAAGAGATAGTAGATGGAAGTGAAGGATAGCAGGAACATCTTGGAGTAGGGATTTAATTTGGAGTCTTGAAAGAATACAAGATCTGGGTTAGGAGCTTTGCATGGATACTAGTCTAGGTTAGGTTCATTGTCATGAATGTCATTTCTCCCAAATCAAGTGGTAAACTCCAACTAGGATAGTCAAACTTGTGACCTGACTCTGATAGTTGTAGGGATCCTGAAGACCCTTGGGCTGTCCTCCTGTGTTTTTACAACTAGTCAATGAAAGAGCTGGAACAGGCAGTAGTTAAAATCTGATTAATCAGGGGGATTTGCAGGCCTGCTTGGTCACAAATTTGCAGATTACAGAGGAGTGTCATAGGCTTGTGATTAATCCAGACCAATCTAGATTGCTGGAAGCGCTGAACCAACATGGTGTCACCCTGCCATAGCTGACAGGCTGCCTGAAAAGGGGTCTGCTGCTCAGCATGATGAGTCAAAGTCTAAAGGTAATTCATATTATTGGCTAGAATTCTGGGCCGCCTGGCCATGTGATCTCTGGCCATGCAGTGACCCCAAAGTTACTACAGAAGATGCACAGTTTATGGGGCAAAGATTGGCCCAGCTTATAGTTTCTGAATTTCTCTTGATCCAGAATGACAGGAACACCAGTAGCAATGATAAAGCTATGAAGATTTTATCTTTGGACCGTCAGATGAAGGTCATTTCAACAGAAAAAATGACAGGACAGAAGGTTCAGAATGGGCCCATAACTCTTGGGCCAGAAGAAACTGAGCAACTCAGCTATCAGGTGATAGTTTAATTCAAACTTAGCATTTAAAATGATTTTTAAACCCTTTGAAGTCTTTTTAAAATGGTATTGTCATTATTAACTAAATAATATTATGGGACTTTGGTTATACCATTATATTCCTTATTTAATCTCAATTCTCTTCCACTTTACTACTGTTCTAACAGAAAATCCTGGCCTGACAGCCTGCGTTCCTGAGGAAGTTTCCAAAACCTGGTCTGCATTTTATTGTCTGCCTAGAGCACCCTTTGGCCCACTGCATTTCTCTGACTATCCACTAAATCCATAATACAAGGATTTTACCTTGGAGAATATCCTCCAATTTGACTGCCTGGCCCAACAGAGAACTACACAAACAGTCTTTCACAAAGGTGCCTGTTACAAGTACCCATCTGCCATATTCTGTGAGAAATACAACTATTTGCCTGCCTATCAGATAGATAAGAAAGCACCCCTAACACTCAAACCTGACTGCCTACCCCTCAGCCCAGGTGTGTCTCCTCTCACAACCAGTCAATATGAAGGCATAGCCTGCATTACCTTGGCTGGGTTAGTTGACACCATGGTACCCTCCACCAGGCCTTGGGCCTTGGTAAGCCAATCAGCATATTATCTCATCAAATTAGTGCCCCTCCTATGGTGGGCTCTTCACTTCTCCCAGCAGAGAAAGTTGGCAGCCAAGGCTAATGGACCCCCCAGTGGGATGTGGTATCTTGACATTTATTTTAGTGTTTTTTTTTAAAAATTTGGTAAGTAATGATCTCTCATTAGGGAGGACAAGAATGCCAGAAGCATGAATTTAATCATTTTTCTTACTGATGTTATTTGACAATTAAGAACTGAAAATGATGGATTTCAGGCTCAATTATAGCACAATACTATCATAAATCTTACTGTGTACTTATAATTTTATAAATTTTATTTAATTGGTGGCCCCAATTGAGTATTTATTTAAAGCATTTCTCATCATATTGCTTTGAATGATGGTGAAACTCTTGCCAATTTTCAGCTGGATTAGGATCCAGAGGAAGGGAGATGGCACTTGACTGGGCCTATATTCAGATTCTTGGTTCTTTGAAACCTGGTTTGGGTCTTTTGGCTCTAGCAATTTTGGCCTGTAAATTGGGACTGCTTGGTGTGTTTCATTGTTATTTTTAGTTCTAAAACTATCCTCTTCTTACTTTGATGCCTTTGGAACCTTTTTACAAGTAGTCTGCATTGTATTTGACTTCTTAATTACCATATTTCTGTTTTTTTTTCTTAATTCTCTGGTCTTATATCTAGATTCTGCGTGGCCAGTTAGACTTCCCACAATTTTATTAATATGCTCTTTTAAATTCTTGATCTCTTATTTTTACTCCAGAATCACACTGATTAAGGTCCTTATCTGCAGCTGAAATCAAGGGTAGGGTAATTGGGGTTGAAACTAACTGTTTCTGCTATAGAAGCGTCTTTTGTGGACTACAAGGAAGATTTCTTGCTGGATCCTTGGGTAAGCTATTCCAGAATGTAGTACCATTTTTTATTATATATCTAAGGGAAACTTCTCAAATTTGGATTATATTGTCCCTGAGTAGAAAGTCCCTGTTTCAGTTGTTGAACTTTATGTTGTGATTTAAAATCTCTGTCAGGTGTATCAACACATGCTGAAGCTGTGTGTGTTGTGTTGGATTGTTTCTTGTGATGCTCATTTGGCCCAGGCTGTGATTTCTGGGGGTTCTATAATTTATCATGCCAGGGTAAACCCTGAACCTTTGCCAGTCTCTTTCACAAAGATTAAACCTTGCTTATTAATAAACTTGATGTGTACTTTATTAAAATCAAATGTTTGAATTTCCTTCTGATTAACATACTAAAATAGCCACATAATTAACATGTTTTAAAAAAGTTAAGGCCTGTACTTAAACCTGACTCAAAAAAGTTGTTCAATAATGTAGGTTTAGAGTGTGTGGGGTAAACTGTAGGATTTTCAAACCTTGATTCCAAATTTTAAATTGAAATGCAAGCAACTCAGCTGAGCTGAGCTGAGCTCAAAACTTAATACTTGATAAAGTCAACCATTTGGTTTGATATCTTTAGTATTATTTAAATTTGCACATTTTGAACCCCTGCCACAAAAAGTGCAACTAGCTAAAGACCAGGCTCATCAAACAAATGCAGGATACTTGGATCAAAAATGTGAGATCCCAATTTACAATTTGGCCTTTTCTGTAAGTCAAACAAATTATAAACAGACTGAAATTATTAACTTGTGTGAAATAAACCATCTCAAAATTGCATCCCAATTTTTTTGTAATGGAGTCTGGACTTACTATAGCTAAATTAAGAAAGCTTAAAAATGAATGAATAGGTAACTTTTACATAGTGGTTTCTAATACATCATTTCAAATGAATGCATTACAGAAAGAATCTCACACATAAAGACAAGAAATGGTGCTATCCAAGTAAGGGTTTTTAATATAAAGTTGTGTAGTAAATGTCCTAAAATATGCAATCATAAAAGACACCATCTAGAAAAACAACATCTGGATTCTAATAATCAACATGCTTTTGGGGATAGATCTGAGCTTTTACCTTGTTAGCTGAGAATAAATCAAGGTATTGGTTTGAGACCTCACATAATAATTCAGCCCAAAATAATGTTGCTTTGATAGTACTATCTCCCTGTACCACAGAGATTAAGAACTAATTTTATATGCTGGTTTTGTTATTTATCATAGGAAAATCTTTGAGATTTGGGCTTCAACAATAAAATGCTTTACTAGTGATTTTATATAAGAAAGGGGATACTTAGGCTATTGAAAAACATACCATCATAAAATCTACTAGGCTCCCAAGCGTTCAATAGGAGTGGGGCCTGTTGTGTTCTGAGGTGTGGCACAGACACACAGCAGGAAATCCTAACCTTAGTATTGGATTAGTACTAAGTCTCAGTTAGTTGGAAGGGGAGGTAAGGCAATTACCTTGTGGCCCTGGATAATAAATCTCTACTAGTTGTGGCTAGAGAGAGGCGCCAAAGTACATGAAAACACAAATAAAGAAATGTGAATAGAACTTAATTTTTATTGGTGATAAAAATTGGAATATATATTGTTTGTTTTTACCACAAAACAATACAAGGACAGTAGGATCACTTTCTACAAGCATGAGTGGGGCAAGTGAGTTGTGCAGACCAAGAAAGATGAACAGATGTTTTTTATCTTTGGAAATAGAACTTTTTGGGGTGCAAAGGCAAAAGCAAGGGATTTGTCCTCAAAAGAACCCAACAAAGACAAAATTGAAAGGGCATGACTAGTGGAATTCACAACAGTGCTCACTAATACTGCACCAAGAACTGACCTGTTTTTACATATGGTGTCATAAAACAGCATCTAGATTATGCCATTGCAAATAGACGGTTTTAACTTTATAATTTCACTGATTACTCTTATTTTCATCTATACAAAGAATGTAAGAAATTATCTGAAAATTGACATGTATATGCAAAGAAACTCTTATAAACAGCTGAGTACTTTTTAGCTTTAGTTTATAAGATAGTATTTGGCTATTCAAGTTTTAATATTTGGCCCAGTTGTGATGGCTTTACTGAGGAGATTCAAATCAAGATAAAGTATGCCAAATCCCCATGGTTTTTCCCAGCAACACCCAAAGACGGCACCTTGAATATGGTGTCTGGAAGGGCATCTGCAGCCATAAAACATAAGGATTTGTATAATTTTGCTATCAATAAAGATACTTTTAGAACAGTAAAGGGGTTCCATCTTTTGCTATATATACTTCAAGCCTCTTTCTACAAGAGGGCGTAGAGGTTGGTAAACTTTGATATTAGGATTGTCCTTGGTTTTCACTTTCAGGGCCTCCTCCCAAGCTTGAGCCCCTTCTATATTGATTCAACCATGAATGCCCCCCAAGTCTGTTCCCAAAGCTACACCAAAGGCCCTCAAGAACAGTTCCACTCAAATCTAGGCCATAAAGGTCAAAGCTACCCCCTCTAAGTAGCCTGCTAAAGAGAAACTACCTGCAAGCACTCCCACCTCACCCCATGACCCCAAGGCTGACAGTCCAACCCCTCCCCAACCTCCCTTTGTTCACTCATCATAAGATAAACACAAACAACAGTTACATTTGATGAAGAAGAAGACAAGCATGAAGGAGGCTCTGTACACAACTTGGATGGGTTATCTCAGCTGCCTCATAGGAGGAGTCTATATTATAAGGGGACTTGCATACAGTCACCAGCATATGATACATTGATGGGAAATCCAAAGCCCTAGGCATCTTCTATCTCCACTGCAGCCAAGCAGGGGGTGCTGGATTTTTAAGGCTGGCTGGCTGTCTGCTTGCAATGACCATAAGAAGCATATGTTTACCGTCAAAGCTGCAGGATGGTTATGGCTGTTCTGCAAGTTGAATTATCATTGGCTTCACTCAGGTTGAGGAGCTCACCATTGAGCATGGCTGTTTGGGCTATGAAGAGATGCTATATAATATTGTGCATTAATTCTGGCCCTAGCTATCCCTTTTAAAAGGGGCATGGCTGCATCTGAGCTGGCCACTTAAGCCCTCCCACATCTGAATAAAAATCAGAGAGGGAGTTGGGATAAACCTAACCTCCAGTTGTACGCCACTGTTGTAGATCCTGAATGGATTAGACGTAAAGTTGTCCACCTAGGGATTAAGCAACGGAACAATTGCGCAATTGTGCTATTGAATCCTGAATTTACTAGTGATAAAGACGTTTAAAACGCCTCTAATACGGGTGTTTGATTTGCCTTTCAAATGAGCATAAGGCACAGGCTTTACTTCCAGGATTATAAATAAACAACAAAGTTATTTATATCTACTTCCTTAAGGAAAGCCGCGTGGAAGCAGTTGTTCTCTTGCGCGGGACTTTTAGCTGTGTCAATCCACTCTCCTTCATTAGGGAAATCCTTCTGTCTGTGCCTCCCTGCCTCTGGTGGCAATTCCTCTGCCTCACACTATATAAGTGCAATACTATCTAAATAAACACTAGTTTTGTCTATGCACCTTATTATTCTTCTGTCCTTTCACAGGCTGCCACTATACCATCAACAGGTATAGTAATAAGAATTAGGTCCCTGACTAACTTTTTGTAGAAACTAGCAACCATTTTCTGCAACTTTTACGACATTGGCGCTCATATCTTTCAACACCTCCAGCCCCCACCCCTGCGGTCTTTTCAATGAGGAAGGAGGAATGCCCCTGGTCCAGTCTCCTGCCACTGCTTCTCCTTACCACCAGGCACTGGCCTTTACTGCTGCTAATGCCTATGCTGGGAAAAGAGCAGGCTCTCCCTATGGCCTATCCAACCTAAGCCACTTCATTCCAGAACATCAACATCCCCAGGCTATTGTTTTTGGTCAACCACTGCTTCTACAAGCCCCTGCCACCTTTGAGATGGACGCCAACTCTTCACCTTCCAAGGACGCCATCTGTAATGACATACACGCCATGGATGCTGGTGCTGCTGGCAATGGTTCTTGCTCTGAACACCTGGCCATTCAGCAGCCTTCTGCTGAAAACTCCTTGGGTTGCTTTCAGAATCTCTCCCAGGTCAACCTTAACCAGCTCTGTTGTGACCTCTGTACTGACAAACATATCAAGGACTACCTACAACAATTCACCCATCCTGCCGTATGCCACAACCAAATGCACCTGGGTTGCATCCAAAGCCTAGTGCATGACCAGGGAATACTGGTATCTAACCAACAGACGTTCCTCCAGGTCCTTTACTCTGAGCTTGGCAATACTTTCACCACTGTCAATCAGTATCTTGCCAAAGTTACCAATGCCCAGAACACTATGCTCCACTGGGTCAATGTCATTGATACAGGTATATCTAAGCTAGTTCCAGTGCATGTGGTACAGACCCTCACTCATCAGGGTGTAGACACCAATTGGATTAGTGTGGTTACTACTCACATGCTGGAGACTAGCCCCATGGTTCAAAGCCTGACTCATGAGGTAGAAGTCCTAGCCTGTTGCCTTGTCACCATCCCCTTGTTCACCCCCAATCTGCCACCACAGACAACTCCCCTTCAAGCCACCTTCTTGTTTGAGACATCCTTGAGCTCTTCAATCACTACAAGAAGATACAGGCGGATTTGGTCCAGCAGAGTGCTGATCTTGCCTTCCTGTTTGATGGCTATCACACAGTGTCAGAGCTTCAGGATTGCCTCAAACTTTGCCAATTGCATGACAGAGCCAACAGCCAGACCCAAATCAGGAAGGACAAGGAAGTAATAGCCTTGCTCCAAGCTGAGCTTGCTACCCATGAAAAGCGCATCACCTCTCTGGAAGATGACTTGAATATCACCCGTCAGGAGAACAAGGTCTACCAAGATGAGCTGGACAAGCAACAACTTCTCCTGGACGCCTTCTGGAGCCAATTAGATAGGATGGACAGTAAGATTATGGCCGTCAACTTACAGGATATTTCCATCAACTCCAAGAGTCACCACAGTCCACTGAGATCCTCTAGCCCTGAGTTCTATCATAGCTACAAAAGCAATGAGGACCACACTTGGTTGGCTCCCAACACTGTACAAGTATTAGAGCCAGTACTGGAGTACAAGGATGACGTCCTGGCCATCCCTGAAGCTTCTGGAGCTGCTCAAGACAGAGAAGGTGAATGCAAAGCCCAGCAAGAGGAAAATTGTTGCCGCGCCTCTGAGGCTAGGTTTGCTGCCTCCACTCTCAGCTGTTCCTGTCTCACCTGCTCTCCAGTGAGGATCACACCTGCTCCCCTTCAACATGGCTCCAACAACTTCAAGCCTATCAACCTACCCAAGTTTGACTTCAAGAGCAATGTGGTCATGTTCTTACGTCTGTACCAGAACTCCATGTATGTTGCAGACAATGCCATGAGGGACTTCACAATCATCAACTGTCTGGACACTGAGACTCAAACCATTATCTTACCACGTCTCCTTGAGAATGGCTGGACTTTTGCCAGCATCTCCAGAGCCTTGACAGAAGAATTTGGTAGCCAAGAAGCACTCCTTGGTTGCAAGATGGACTTCACCAACACCAAGTTAAAGGTGGGAAAAACCCTAGAAGACTTCACTTCTAGGTTCTACCTTGAAGCTCAAACTCTGTTGTCTATGAGTGTGGTGCAGTTTATTTATGTGCAGTCAGAACTCCTCAATACTGTACGTGTCAACCAGGAACTATCTCTGGCTCTTAAGTCAGGCATTTACAACGCTTGCACTGTACCAGATCTGATCCACCTCCTACGCACCTACAAGGAGGAGTTTGAAGTCCCTCTTCCTGAAGGCCGCCCTCACCAGCAATCTGAGCATAGACCCCGCGTGGCTGTTGAGATGCCCAAGCCTTATGACAAGGTTGGGCCTGCTCCAGTCAACAACAGCCCCCGTACTTGCTTCAAATGTGGTATGACTGGCCACTTCTCTTGGGAATGTAAGAATCCACGTCAGAAAATACACCATTTAGGCATGGAGGATACTGAGAAGGACTACGCCAAGGACGCCAATATTGAGGAGGACAATGAGGACCAGTCAAAAAAACTACCAAGCAGCCAGGACAAGGAGGAATCCTTGACTGCCTTTGTAATTTTGACACCCCCATCTCCCCCCATACCACTGCCCCCGACAAACCAGATCAGAGGCCTACTGCCTTGCCATCCTCTGGGATTAACCCTAATGATGAACTCTCTCTGATTGACTTCAACTCTCAATCAATACATGAGGATGCAGAGTCTGACAGAGTTCAAGAGGACCTCCTCCATTGATTCCTCACTGTTAACACGCAAACTCATTGAACTACATTTTGCCCTGAGGTGGTTATCCCCCAAATAGCTCGGAGAACAGTGTCCTTACCCTATACTGAACAACTGGCTCAACCAGGCGTGGAAGTCAATCATGAGGAGGACAGTGCTGAACAACTGGCCAAACTGCTCTACACAGTAAACGTCTCAGCACTGCTAGAATCCCTCAAGGAAGTAAGTCCAGCTGTGGGAGCTACCATGGCTACCTTCCTGTAGAAGTTCAAAAGACTAAGTGTACACCAGGTCTCAAAGATTGTGGAGATCAGAGAGGACCGCCAGGATTGCACCTATATCAATCTGGTAGTGAACAAGACTCATTCCTGGGCCATACTGAATACTGGTGCCCCTGGGAACATTATATCCTCTTGGCTGGTTAAAAAGCTTAAGCTGGCACTGGACTTGGCCTACCATGAAGAGTTTGGTACTGCTGGGCCACTGACCACTAGAGCAAAAGGAGCCTAATCTTCTCTCTCTCCTTGCTTTGGGAAGCTAATGGTCACTGCTCCTGCTATAGTTCTGGAAAAAAACAGCTATGACATTATTATTGGGACTAGCTTCATGGTCAGTATGGCACTGTGACTAACCATGGAGACCATACATTTGGAATATTGGGCCATTCCTTACCCATGTTCTATCATGGCAATTGCCCATCCGACCTGCCCTTACACCATCTGCACAACATTAATCTGGAGTACACCAACGGAGAGCTTCCAGTTGCTTATACACTGCATAGTAAGAAGGTCAAGGTGCTACCTCTCTCAATTGGGGAAGCTAAGGGTATCCCAGTCTACGCCTCCTGTAATGTGACTATCCCACATGGCGCTCAGGTGATCCACAATACAGGCCTCTTGCTGGCTCTACCAGCTGGCACTCATGGAGAAATCTTTGGCATCCCTAATGCCTCCAGACTAGAACCATGGGTTGCACCAGGCATCCTCATACCAAGTGAGAAGAAGGTACTCATACTCTTGACCAACATGATTTGTGAAGCTATGGTTGTCTCCAAACACCAACTTCTGGCTTATATACGACTGGAAGAGCATGACAACCTGCAGGAGAATGTCCCCTTTTTGTACTTCTCTGAGTTGGGTTTACCCTGTGAGCAACCATTGGTGCTATTGGTCATAAGCCGCAACTCTCTATCTGGCCTCTCCAAAGAACAGAAGGATCAAGCTTTGGATCTCTTTGCCCAGTATAAGGATGTGTTTGCCAAGGATGATTATGATCTGGGCAAGGCTGCAGATGTTGCTCATCATATTGACACCCAAGGCAGTCCACCTATCTGCTCCAGACCTATATGGCGCAGTCAAGCCAATCATGCTGTGGCTAACAAGGAACTTCAGAAGCTATTGGGATCTGAATTAATGGTCCCCAGTAAAAGCCCTTGGGCTTCCCCTCTCCTGATTGTCAAAAAGAAGGATGTCAGCAACCATGTGGTGATTGACTACCGTTGACTGAATGCTGTTACCAAGAAGTATTCATATCCCCTCCCTTGTATTGAAAATACCTTGGACCAACTGGGTGGCGCCAAGTTCTTCAGAGCCATGGATCTTATCAGTTGGTACTGGCAGATTGATCTACCCCCCGCTGATCATGAAAAATGTACAATAATCACTGACCAAGAGCTATTCCACCCACAAGGATGCCTCAAGGTCTGTCCAATGCCCCAGCTACCTTCCAGCAGGCCATGGATGCAGTGATGGGCGACCTCAAACTCACCAGTGTCTTGGTCTACTTTGATGACATTAATGTGTTCCCCCAAACCTTTAATGATCACCTACAATACTTGGAGGAAGTCTTCCAGAGGTTACTTGCAGCCAATCTCAAGCTCAAGCCACGCAAGTGCAACTTCTTCAAGGAGCATCTTGAGTTCTTGGGGTTCATCATTAGCCAAGATGGACTCTGCCCTGTACCTCTGAAGGTGGAAGCCATTGAAAAAATGCAGATTCCAGCCAATAAGCGGGACGTGCAGGTCTTCCTGGGGATGATTGGGTACTACTGCCGCTTCATCCCCAACTTTGCATCCCTAGGTGACCCCCTTTTTCAGCTTCTCCAAGCTGATAAGGAATTCTTCTGGAGCCCAGCGTTCCAATCTGTCTTCAATGCTCTCAAAAGAACACTGACTGCAGCCCCTGTGCTGTCCTGCCCTGACTTTGCCAAGCCGTTTGTGGTTCATACAGATGCTAGTCTGACAGCAAATGGGAGTGTTCTCTCCCAAATGGACTCCAACGGACTTGAACACCCTGTTGGATACTGCTCATGTACACCTAATGTTCACAAGAGGAACTACACTGTCACCAAACAAGAGTGTCTGGCTGTGATATACTCCTACCAACAATTCAGAGTCTATCTCCATAGGGTACATTTCACAGTTGTAACAGACCATGCCTCCTTGCAATGGCTGAAGACCCTCAAGGACCCTGAAGGACGTCTGGTGTGTTGGGCCATTAAACTTCAGGCTTATGACTAAAAAATCATTCATCAAGCCAGGGCAGCCCACCAGAATGCTGACTGTCTCTCCTGCCTTCCCACTGTTGCCTTAGTATCCCCCATGGCTGACATTCTCTATGACAAGCTTATGGAGGATCCTTCTTTGTGGGGGGAGGAGCTGGTAGAGATACAGAGAGCTCTCAAGAAGCTAACTGTTGATACCAAGGTCTCTAAGGGACAACTCCTGAAGCTTTGTGGAGGCTCTTGGATACCCTACATATGCCCATCCCTACGCATGGACTCAGTGGTGGCCGCTCACAAGACTACTGGCCATGGTGGCATACAGAAGATGTTGGCTCTGCTACAGCAGCACTTTTTCTGGGAAGAATGCACACTGACATAGTAGATACACTAGCCAACTGTCATGACTGCAACATTGATAGGCCTAAGGTTGTCAAGTTTCAAAACAGACTTGTATGTCCTGGGTTTGCCTTCCACACTGTAGCCATTGATGTAGTGGCCCCCCTGCCAGCTTTCAACAGTTGTAACAAGTTCATGATTGTGGCAGTTGACCATCTGACTAAATGGGTAGAGGCCAAGGCAATTCCCAACCAATCTGCACTGGTAACAGCCACATTTATCCTGGAGAATATCATATACAAATATGGTTGCCCCCAGATTCTGCTGACAGACAATGGTACCAACTTCACCAGTTGTATCATCCCCGCCTCAACCAACTGATGGGAATTTGTGGGACACTATCTACTTCTTATCACCCACAGACAAATGGCATGGTAGAGTGCACTAATAGGAGCCTGGTCCAGATACTCTGGAAGCTCAGTCACCAATATGAGACTGAATGGGATACCTTCCTGCCTGCAGCCACCTTTGCATATAACATTGGGTACCATCAGGCCACTGGCAAGCCGCCCTTCCAACTGCTCTACAGCCGGCAACTAGGAATCCCCCCTTTATTATATTCTTTGGTAAAGCCCAGCCTGGTTGTGTCCTCAGAGGCGTACCTCAAAAAGCTGGTTCAAACTCTTATTTGCTTACAATCAGAGGCTTACACTGTAAACTTAAACCATAAGTTGCAGGACCTAGAATGAGCTGCATCCAAATGCCCCGCCTTACCCACTTACCTGGTAAGAGACTCAGTCTACTTCTTCAGCAATAGAGGGTACAGCTGCAAATTCAAACTTGCCTCCTTTGGCAAGGCCCAGTTCAAGTTATCCAGAAGACTGTCCCCGACTCCTAAACCCTTAAGGAGCCTCATTCTGGGCAATTGATCACTAGAGTACATGCTCAGTATATGTGTGCTGCTCCTAGTGACCAAGAGTAAGCCCCAATGAGGACAATAACCCAAAAAAACAAAATCCTAATTGAAAAATTTCATGGGTTGTTGTCCTGTTTGCAATAGTGTTACACCAAAGTATGAGGAATAAGAATAAAAGAACAAGGTGTTTATTGGAGACTGACAAGACTCTTCCAGTAATGCACCAACTGTTCTACCACCTGAATGACAGCCAAGAAACACAACTGGTTGCCTACAGATCCATGAAGCCAATGACCAAGGATTGGACAACAAACCCCCACCAAGCAAGACACATGATTGACCCCAATGTCCACAGGAAAGGCAACCTCCAAGAAGATACAGTCCCACAGATGACTCTCATGAAGGGCATACTCTACTGGGACCTGACCACCCACTCCGTAGAATACAGACAAGGCCCACTCAAGGAAGACCCCCATGTTCTCCTCTTGTTTGGTATCACAGTGGTTGATTCCTTGAAGAAAAAGGTTGCCAGCCATCACCATTGGTACCAGATGAGCAGTCCCCTCCACTTTGTATGACTTCAACACTTTCTGGAAGGCTCGCCAAAGACGTTGCTCAAAGTTGTCAGAGGTTTTCCAACTGATTGTTTGAGCCTCGGTAACCCCAGGTGTTGCCCAAGTGCAAAGGACTGACTTCACTATGTTGGATACCGTCCCCTATTGCAAGACTGAGAGCCCTTGACCCTCAAATTAGAATTCCTTCAGCTGAGCCTTCAAGTATCCTTCTGCTGCCCACATGGAGAACTGCCAATGGATACTGTTACCCTTTTGCAACCCAGTTCCTGTCACCTCCCTGGGCTCACTCAAAGCTAGAAACAGTGCAGCAAACAATGGGTCTGTTCCCATAAGGTCAGCTGAGGCACCAGTAGCTGATCTAAGTGAACCCCCAAGTCCAGATAGCTGCTGTCCACATCATGCAGGACTACCTGCTTCTCCACTGTCTTCACCACCTCCACTGGCCTGGTATGCTTGCTCCTCTTTGGAATTATCACTTGCACCTTCTTCAAGACTATTATTGTGACTCTTCTAAAGGGACTGTTCACCATAACTGTCACCTTGAGACGCCAGTCATTTTTAAACCTGTTGTCTAATCCAGTGGAGGGAAATGTTGCAGATCCAGAATGTATTAGACGTAAAGTTGTCCACCTAGGGATTAAGCGACGGAACAATTGCACAATTGCGCTATTGCATCCTGAATTTACTAGTGATAAAGACGCTTAAAACGCCTCTAAAACAGGTGTTTGATTTGCCTTTCAAATGGGCATAAGGCACAGGCTTTACTTCCAGGATTATAAATAGAGCAACAAAGTTATTTATATCTACCTTCTTAAGAAAAGCCATGTGAAAGCGGTTGTTCTCTTGCGCGGGACTTTTAGCTGTGCCAATCCACTCTCCTCCATTAGGGAAGTCCTTTTGTCTGTGCCTCCCTGCCTCTGGTGGCAACTCCCCCGCCTCACACTATATAAGTGCAATACTATCTAAATAAACACTAGTTTTGTCTATACACTTTATTATTCTTCTGTCCTTTCACAGGCTGCCACTATACCATCAACAGGTATAGTAGTAAGAATTAGGTCCCTTACTAACTCTTTGTAGAAACTAGCAACCCTTTGCTGCAACTTTTACAACAGTCACTTACCAATGTCTGTTCAATGTGAATATTGTTATCTGTATGCTAGCATTAATGGGCTTGTGATCACTGCGGACCAAAAGCTAGCCATACCTGATAAAGGTTTTCTCTTACATCATGGAAGCCAAGGGGCACCAAACCACAATGCTTTTCTTGCCATGCAAGCAGATCTCACACCACCCTCAAATGCAGCACCCAGTTGGCAGATGGGACCCCCTCACCCAGACAAAGCTGGTTGGCCAGCTTCCAATCACCCACTGCCAGTTGAACACCCACACTGCTCACTTTGACTTTCTCTTCCTCTAAAACAAAAGGGAGCAAGCTGGTATCAATGCCTTGGATATACTACAGGAAGACTTGCTGCCATTCTATCCACACTTGATGAGGGGCCGCCAGAGGAGAGGGGCTAAGGAGAGAAGCAGGCCAATCCAGAGGCCACCCAGGAGTGGCAGGTCATATCTGAAACAGCTTCAGAGCCATTTCCATACCCTGCAACTAAGATGGTCAACTTTGGGGCAGCACCGGTCACCACCCCATCAAAGCTTTCAAGAGTTATCTCCCAAGGTTGCTCCCTCTATCATTGCCCAGGGCTGTAAAAGGACTTAATGGGACCCAGTCCTCAACTGTTAGAGTAAATTGGTACACTGCACTATTCAAAGAGGAGCAATAAGGATAAAATAAATAAATTGACAACTGTTTGAGGAGCAGAAAACCAAATTGTGAGGACAGCTTAATCATTTTGGTGCCTCTGGCAGTATAACAGGAGGTGGAGATAAAAATTGTCAAAATGCAAATGACTTGCAGGGGTAAATTAGAGAAAAAATATAAAGATGTTGCCATGCAAAGAGCGGGCAGGGTTGCATTAATGGAGTCAATGGCAACCTTGATCATGACAAAGGTTAATCAATCAAAGATGGGGGCAAACAGCCTCAGATGAGCCATCATTTTTTTTGGAAAGACTTTCTTTTATTTTTTAGTGAAATTAAGCTATCTAGAAACAAGTTTCTAGATGGGAAATGGGGAAGTCTTAAGAGAGTTCAGGATAGGGCAGGAGGGGATTTAGTGACATCTGATTGCTTGGCAAGAATATTTTCAGCAGTTGGGGGGCCTGCATTGGAATTTGAGTCAATGATGTCATAATTTGAAAAATTCCGGCAACCAGCGGGTTGAGCACTACCATCCCCAAGCAGTGTATAATGCGTAATTTTCTTGTCATAATTATTTGGGGAAAAATAGGGCAGGTCCAGATTTTCTAGGGCTATTTGGGCAACCCCAGCTTTGACCCATTTTTTGTCTATGACAGCGTTCAAATTGTCTATTCCTTTCAAGGGTTTGGCTGTGGTCCTTTGCTGATTTCAGGTTTTACGTGGGCACACTATCCCTTTCATTTGGTTTTCTACCGTGACATCAACAAGAAGGTATTCAGGGATGATACCAGGGAGGCTATGACATACCTGATTGCTTTCCTGCTGTGGCCATGGTTGGGACAGAAAGGTTAGCTTGGTTTATGGCCTGCTCCTTAGGGGCAAGGCTATCCCTGATGATCAGGAAGCCTTGTCCCTGATGTTTGATACTTTGAGCACTGGACAGGCATGTTTCAGAGGGAGCGCTGTATCTGCAAGAGTGGGGGACCTGCTGACTGGAACTGCTGCAGGAAGGTTGAGGAAGGGGTCAATAAGACCGCATCTGCACCTGGAGGTTAAGTAACAGATTTTCCTGCCTGGTTAAGGTAAAGTGCCCCAGGGTTGATGCCGTTATTGGCCAGGGGAGATCTGACATGGCTGCGGGGACCCGCTTTACCCAAGCCATCAAAAGCATGGCGATGTGTCTAAGCCGGGGCGTCGATCTTCTTGGATAAAGGTATCCCCTTGGGAATACTTGATTGGTACTCTAGTTCCGAAATGCGGATATCGGGTCTCTAAACCCTGGCGTAGAAATATGGAAGTATTGCAAACTTTGGTGGGGTTTAAAAATGTTTTTGGGGGTTGATATATGTTCAAAGTTGTCCGGCCCAGCTTAGCCGGAAACTTGAGATGGGGTCTCTAGATGGCGATTTTGGACACGGTTTCTAAATGGCGTCTCTCGGGATGACGTACTAAATTAGAAATGTTTTATTGAATGCGTATTTAATTCGATCTTTTATCTGTCCTTGGACGGGAAACCACCCAGCTTTGATATTGTTTAAGTTAATCATATAACTGTTGGGGATCAAGTCTAAATATCGCTGCGATAATTATGTTGTGCTCCAGCATGAAGTTTAAAAATTCTCAGGGGCCTTGCTGGGGTTGGGTTTATTCTATTGGATTTTAAGGGCATGAGCTATAGATAAGGGTTTTTTGATGGATCCATTTATTTAAGTGGAGGTTTGTGGCTTCAAGTGGTGAAGAAAGTAGTGGTACTCCATAGAGTTTTCGTACTTTGGTTCGGGGTTGAGGGAGTAGCCCAGGGTGGTGAAGACGGCCTGGATATCTGGGCCGTACGGGGAGGTGATCCACTTTTGGGTCTTGTTGAACATGTTGTGGATGCCCGTACCCTGGTTTCGTTTGGCGCGCATGGTGGAGTCCTTGGAATTCACGTAGGTCTCGTTGTCCATGTGAGAGGGGGCGAAGCCACGGGAGAGGATGCGGGTCTCGAGGGGCACGCTGATGTTGTTGGAGGTCTGGAAGACGAAGTTCTGTGGCGTATCGGCAAATCTCGTGATCTCGTCAAAGACCTTGCGGTGGGGGCAGGTGGTGAGGAGCTCGGCTGTTGAGGTTTCGCCAACCACGTCTAGGGGGCCCAGTCTGTTGACCTCCTTGGCATATTCAAAGATGGTCTTGTTGGCATCGGAAACCAAGATGTGCTTGTCAAACGCGTTGAATGCGAACAGCAGCTGCTTGGTGCTTGTGATGCCGGATGCATTTGTGGTGATTCGGGTAATGGTGCTGTAAAGGGGTATGACTACTCTGGGGATACGGCACTTCAATGAGGACAGGAATCCAAGTCCGTGGTTGACCTCGTGCACCAAGGTATCCATAAAGGCAGGTTGGGTAGACCGCTGCTCTCTAAAGTAGTCGTCTGGGAAGTAGAAGTCGGCGTCGGAGTTGAGATCAACGTACATATCAAAGGGCTGTTGGTTTTTGGCTTCGGTGGGAAACTTATGGTTGAATAGAGGCTGGGGGTAGAAGATGTTGACGTTGTCTTCGCTTATTCTGATAAATCTGGACGAAGTGCTAAGTCCTAGGTTTCCAGTGTTGCATATTTTCTTTTTCTCGCAAAAGGACATGAAAGTGGCTTTGATGTTTAGATGCTTGATGACAAAAACATTTTCCAAGAATCTCGCCATCAACACCAACGCATTCTTGATCTTGCCACACCGTCCACCGTATCTTTCTAAATCACACTCTAGAACCCACCGCACTTTGCTGCCGACGCCCTGGACAACGTCTCCCTCCTCATCGCGCCTGACAAGATGTCTCTGATTGCACGGTTCCGATACAAACCCATCCAACTCGCCGTCTCCAGTGTATACAAGACACACATTGTCAAACCCCACCACAACGCTGAATAAAGCAACAAGCCAACTTAGCTGCATTTCATCCTCCACCGAAGCGTAAGTCTCCTAAAATACCGCTGCAAGGAGCCACACGTATAGTTTGCCAAAATAATACACTTGAAAGGATCTGCAATTTAACATTGGATTTAAGCCTCAGCTACATGCCAGAATAAAGTTATTTCCGAAGCCTCATCTCCACTTGTCCCCTCTGATAAAACAATGTGGAAACATGCCAAGGATTTGCGCGAAGCTATGGCGTCATTGAACCCCGAGAATCAACTCCCTTCCTGTCTATCAAATCCTTCGTCTAAATCCAATATGCTCCACTTTACCAACCCCACCTTCTTTTTAAGGAACGTGTTCCCTAACCACACGCCATCTCCCCTTTTACCAATCCTCTCAAACATCCACTGCCACCCAATCTAAAAAGATTAACAACCCACATCATATAACTAGGAGCATCCCCTCACCCACCCTAAGTTTCCATAAACCCATCCAAATATTTCCTTAAATGCTAACCATAACTGCAGAACAAGTTGTTCCCTAACCACACGCCATCCAAAAACGAACTGCAGCCACATCCCTCCTGAAATAATCCAGCTCCTCGACAATATCAAGAACCAATCCCATATCCTCGGTTGTATTTAAACGGGATCCAGCAGGTCCAATAAGCTCCCTACCGATACATTTAGGGTTTTCTAGATTCCTTGACCACCCCCATCCTAGGACCCCAGAGGATCAGATATAGGCCATCCAGCATGCCCATGTTTACCCACCATTCTAAGCCATCCTCTAGTTAAAACCTCACTTTGACATCAGCCAAAACCATGCCACCCTGATAACAGACCTATCCCATCTGCATCCAACCAACATGCAAGATGCAGAAATCATATTTTCTCTGGCATTGTCCCGCATATAGCTTAAAGGTCAGCAAGGCTTACGCCACTCCAGGAAGTTTCTGCCTAGGGCTGGGCCAGCCCAAAAATGGGACTATTACGGCAAATGCTATAATTGCCCTGTCCTCCCTTCCCCGTAATCTTTTTTTGGACTCCCCTATGCTAGGGGAATCCAAAATTTATATAAAAAAAGAAGGTCTTGGAAGGCTTTCTGCTTTCTGGAAATCAAGAAATCTAATATGTATATTTATAATAAATTCTTTTGAACAAATTTTTAATTTCAAATTTAATATTTTTAATTATTAGAGAACAGAAAGAAAAAGTACACTTTTTACCTTTAAAAAATCTGTAACCACCACACCCTTCTGGGGGTGTGGAAGGAGATGCTTCCAAGAGAATATTTGCAAAGAAGATTTTCTCAGAGTTGTTTCTGGATCTTGGACAGGTGCTCCTTTTAAGAAAAGGAGCCCCCCGTCCAAAATCCAACCCAGCCCCATTGCTGCCCCAGCGGGATCAGCAAAGCCAGCCATTGCTGCAACCCTACCCACAAATTCCAACTGTGGCATCCCACTTCAGGAGGCACCAACCAGCACCTGCATGTTGGTTATAGGGGATAGGATTGTCTCTTCATGAAGGATATTACGGAGCAGGACCCAAAACCCCTGCATCTGGGTACACCTTCAACTAGCACCTCCCAGGATCTTCACTGGTTGCCATAAACCCATAACCCAGGAAGGTACAATCCCAAATTTGGGGTTGGCAACCCTTTGAGTTTGAACAATACCCAAGAATCCACATCTTGCTACCTTGCTTGGTGTAGTGAATTCTCATCCCAGACTGGCCTCCTTTGAAACCTGGACCCCCTTTCATTCTATCCTGGCGCTACTCACCTTCCCTCTATGCAGTGAGGTTGATCCAGATGCACCTCTGCAGAAGCTGGGGCTCATAAGTTACTTCTGGAGCTGGGTATATCAATCATTTTTTAATAAGGAACGGCCCCCTCTCATAACCACCCCTTCTTTTAAAGTTTGGGGACGCTCAGAGGGGCTATCTTGGACCCATCATTACTTGGACAAGCCAAGGTGCTCCTTAGGGTAACTGTAGCTGCTGCTGGTTTGCCGCAAACGTGCCTGCTGCTGCTGCCTTTAGCAAGGCTAACCTGGCAGGTACAGCGCTGGGTATAGGGCAGCCAGGTCTCGGGTGCAGGAGCCATGCCTCTCATCCAGAGCATCGGCTAACCTTGGCCCCCAGGTGCTGATATCCCCCCAGTTCCCAGCTGCCCTTTACCTCACCAGATAAGGGGTCCTGCTGTCCCTGAACCCCCTTTCTTACCTGGTCATCCAGCCATCTTCCTCCCATCTTTCAGCCAGACACTTCTGATCTGCCACTGGGGTTGCAGGAGGGTTGAGATAGCTCATGCACCTTACAATAGGGCCCAACCCTATGATCTGTGTATCAGGGGTCCTTTGACTTTACCTGCTGGTTGAGGTGATGGGTGCCAAGATCTCAGCCGTCCAGGGCCCAGGCCAGTGGTGCCAAGCATATACTTCTTAGAAGTGTAACACGACAGATAAAGGGGTATTGAGAGGAGAAGAATACCTGATTAGATATGCGGTTGAGGGCTATATAGTATTGGGGAAAGCCACATGCCATCATGAACGTCATAACAATCAAGAGGCTTGTCCAAGTAGCGTTCTGCTTAGGGCTGAAAACGTTTGATCCCCACAATAGACGGGCTGTCAGGATATCAGGAGTGCTGTGACACCCCTTCAGGTGAGGGAGGGTGGATGCAGGTACATGTATGGCCCGTCAGATGGTGGGACCTAGCTTTACCAGGTAAGAGAGGGCCTTCCCAGTCACGCTCAGGGTCCAGCCGCCGGCAAGGTGGAATCAAGCAACCCTGTGAGTGCCAGGTACAGCCCTCCCAGGAATTGACTACTCTGGCCGGTGGCATCAGAAGTGGGGATTGTTGAGATGGCCAGTTTGGGAGTGGGGGTGGTTTCATTGGTACTAGATAGGCGGCATGATTATTGTATTATCTGTTGAATGTCAAAGGTTATATGATAATTTCTCTGCCGGCACAGATTATTTAATCAGGGTCCTTGAGAGAATCTGGGCAATTGTACCACTGCAAGTCTTCCAAGGTCCAGGGGTTGTGGTCAGGGTTGTGAGGATACTCAATGAAGTGCTCAGGACCAAATAGAGTGTTGGGGGGAAAGTAGTATTCAAACGCTTCTGGTTAGTCACCTGGTGCTTTGCAATCAATCCCTGAGGATGAGTACTGGTGCTTGGGTGATTTCAGATGGAAAAGTATCAGAAGTATGCATGGAATTAGATTGGTGAACCAAAGGTTCATAACAGCTTTATTTGATAAGAATGGCAGTACAGAATCTTTCTGGTGCCGCTGGGTTATATACTCATTCACATGCAGGTGCCTCTGGACATTCTTCTGATGCTATCTGGGGGGGCAAGGTTTGGCATCTCAAATTCTTCTGGTTGATTTTCTGCTTCATCATCATTTTTGGGGGTTACAGGAACAGTTGTTTGGCTTTTTGGTAGCCTATATTGGCCTGGCTGGTCATTGGCTCTGGCAGGTTTGGCTGCAGATGTCATGGGGTCATTTTCAATTTGATTATGATTTTGGGGCCCAGGACAGCCTCTGAAGCTACGGCCAGGGCAGGAGTGGTTTCTGCACCTGGTTATTTGCTTTTCAAAGCAAACCCAGGTGCAGGCAAGCTCCTGCCACCTGCTCCCCCCACCTGGTGGCTGGGAGCAAATTTGAATCCTGGAACAGGATTTGAAAATGTCACTTTTTTAACATGGGAAAATGATAAGAGGACCATCAACCTAATGATTAGTCAGGAAATCATTTGGAGAGTTGCTCAGGAATTGCTTTCTCAAGAGGAAGTAATCAAATATGTTGCAAAATCTCCCCCTGGGTTACTGGAGGGTGGAACCTTGGGAATTCTCTTGAGAGTGTCAGGAATTTGGGCTCAGTATTGATCCAGTTTTGCATTGAGTACAGGAAGTTGGGAATTAAAGTGTGCTGCTCTTGCCTTACATAGGCAGAGGCGGTCATGGTGCATATGTGTGAGCCCTGTTTGGGCGCCAATATCTTTGATAAGGTAATTATTGTTTGGTTTGACTTCCATGATGATCCCTGGTCCTTGTGGCCTTGGGTCCAGTTTGTGTGTTAGGATTAACAACCCAGATCTTGTCCCTGACTTGGAAGCGTTCTTGTTACAGTGGTATGGCTTCTCTCTCAACCCTTTCTTTTTTCCTTATCCTCTTTGTCCTTTCTGAAGCGCTGTATGTTGGGGTCACTGCTCTCTGGCACTTTCTTAGGCAGAGGTAATCATGGTCCTGATGTAGTTCTAACAATGGCGGCTTTATGACCATAGACAATTTTATATGGGCTTTTTCCAGGATTTCTGTTATCTTAAGTTCTACACACCATAAGTGCAGTTGCCAGCATGTCAACCCAGGCTCTCAGATTGATGGCAGATATCTTGCTGAGAGCATCTACAAGGGAATCATTCAGTCTTTCAACTCTTTGGTTTGCTTGTGGGTGATAAGGGCTGGCTATGGAGTATTTTATTCCATTTTT
This sequence comes from Entomophthora muscae, assembly GCA_014839935.2. Classification (NCBI taxonomy): domain Eukaryota; kingdom Fungi; phylum Entomophthoromycota; class Entomophthoromycetes; order Entomophthorales; family Entomophthoraceae; genus Entomophthora; species Entomophthora muscae. The sequence continues at coordinate 169,473 of QTSX02002883.1, forward strand.
TATGAGGTAAACATTGATGTTAATGGCTTTAAGTTCCTCCATCCGTGATTAGGAGTCTGGGTTTCCCAAACTTAGCTATGATTTTCTTGCCAATAAACTTCTCACATCATTGCATTTGTGTTCTTTTGTAGCTTGTGCTACAGGCCACTATGTTGCATAGTTGATAGTTGTTATAATGTAATTTCTGCCTTTTTTATCACCAGACATTGGTCCTACAATGTCCAGTGGCCACACTTTGAACAGCTGGGTGATTTTAACTGGTATTACTGACTTGGGGGGTGCCTTGAAGTGGGCGTACTTTTCACAGACTTCACATCAATCTAGTACCTCCTTGATTCTGTCCAGCATGCTGGGCCGCCAGTAGTGTGTCTTGAGGTATTCATGCAGGTTCCTGCTACAGGTGTGTCCCAGATCTCTGGGGTATCAAAGGATTGTGCCAATATTTTGTGTTGACAATATGTAGGTTACAGTATTGCTGCTTGGTAATATGTGGTGTAGAGTACCATATAAGTTTTTGAACAGATGCTTGTTCTTGAGGACTTTCTCTTGGATTTTCATTGGTGTAACAGGTGGAAACTTCTCTTGGGGATTTCCCATGATTAACATGGGCCAGTTGGGGTCTCTATCAGTGTATAGGAGATGTTTACAGTTTAGCCTTGACAGGACATCTGCAGTAAGCCTATCCTTGCCTGGTTTGTATTCATTTATCATGGGGTACCTCTGTATGAGGCTCAAATATTCAGCTTGTCATATAGACAGGTGTTGTTGAGTCTTAAAGAATACCAGTGACTTGTGGTCAGTTAACACTTTGAATATCTGTGCACCTTCCAGATAGCATTGCCACTAAATTAGACAGTAGAAAATAGCTATCAATTTCTTTTCATGCATTAGATATCTTTGATAACCATCAGAAAGCTTTCTTGATACATATGCTACAGGGAGGAAGTCCTTTTCTTCAGTTTGAGTTTGGAGTACTCCTCCTATTGCTTAATCAGAGGCATCAGTTCCTTGCCCGTACACTCCTTCAGGATTTGGATATTGCAAAATAGGAGTGGTGACCATTTGTTCTTTTAATTTTCAAGAGTGTTGACCTCTCACTGGTGTCCATACAAATTTTGTTGCCTTTCCTGTTATTGTGGATAGGGGCACAGTCAAGGCACCCCAGTCAGGGATGAATCTCCTAACATAGGCTATCATGCCTAGGAACATACAAAGTTCACACCTATTTTACAGTGCTGGCATGTTGGGTATGGCTTGTATCTTTTCTGGGTCTGAATTCACTCCGTCCTTGCTGATGATTTGTCCTAAAAAATGGGAGTTCTGTTGATAAGAAGCTGCATTTTGAGGGCTTGGCTATAATTTAGTTATCTTGAAGGGTGTGGAGGACCAGGCAGACTTCTTGCCAGTGTTTTCCTTTAGTCATTATGTATATGGTTATATTGTCAAGGTAGACAATAGCCCTTTTTCTAATATGCTCTTTAAAAACTTCATTAATAAAGGCCACAAAGGTACTTGGGGCATTTTCCATTCCAAAATTTAGGATGACACATTCAAACAAGCCATACTTAGTTCTGAAAGCTGTTTTAGATATGTCTTCTGGTTTAACGCAAATTTGGTGATAACCTGCTGTCAAGTCAATTTTTTGTGAAGAATTGGGACCCTCCCAGGGCGTCAAAAAGGTCATCAATTAGGGGTAGGGGACATCTGTTCTTAATTGTGATCTTGTTGAGAGCCCTGTAGTCTGTGAACTGGCAGAGTCCTCCATCTTTCTTTGCTACAAAAAAGACAGCCAGATCAAATAGAGATTTAGAGGGTTGTATGAGTCTTTTTTTAAGGGCTTTGTCTAGATATGCCTTTAGCAAGCTGTCCTCTTGATTTATTAGGGAGCAGATAGGTTGTTCTTTTGGTACACTCCCTTTGAGGTTGATTTTGTGCTGGATACCCTGGTTGGGCAGTAGCCCTGGTAACTTTTCTTGAAAAACAGGAGGGAATTCTTACATTAGCTGTTGTCAGATTGGGTCTTGTTTGTGTGAGGTCTCTACATTTTTAAATTAGGATATCTCATAGGTGCAGGTGTTCTAATTGATTTTACTAGGGTTCTTTTACTCTTTTTTATGTACTCTTTACAAATACATGATCCCTCATAAGTGTGTCAGGTAGTTTGGTACATGTGATGGTGTACCTCTTCTTGTTGTGTGATGAGTGTAGTGCTATCCCAGTCAATATGAGGTTTGGTATTTCTCATCCAGTCCAGATTAAGTACACCATCATACTTGGGGATTGGTATGATTGGGTCAAAAGGTAGTTTGTACACCTCCTATTTAGACACAGAAGAGTTTTGCTTCTCTGGTGACTGGTGTGATCCTATTATCTGCCATGATAACTCTCTTGACATCACTTTGAACTGTGGATAGTTTTGCAAGGTTAGAAAATCTTTTATCAACAAGAGATTGGTCTTCTCTGGTGTCAAATAATTCTGTGCCTTGATATCTGCAAAAAAAGAATGAATAAGATAGTATTTTATTTACAGTTTGGGTGGCAAATAGTATAGAATTGCTGGAGGGTACTTGGATCATGGTAATTGAGTCCACGTCTTGGTCCCTGTACAAGTCTTGCAAAGTAGGGAAGGGTGGCTTGCCTAAGCACTCCCTTGAGCTTTTCCCTCCTTGGTGGTGTTATCAGTGCACATTTGATTTGCTTGAGCGGTATGATTTCTGCCTCAAGGACAGGGTTCATTGGCTCAGTTGTTCTGCTTATTAGTGTTGTAACTGTGCTGTTTTAGCAGAGTTACAAGGGGAAAATATTTAGAAGCTAGATAATAATCTTTATTGGGAGATAGTGATTATATAGTTCATGTGAATCAATGGATAACAGGAACATGATTGGTGATCACACAGTTGGATGGAAGAAGGGCTGGCTTGATCCTGATAATGAGTCAAGCGCCAAAACAAGGTATCAACTGTAGAGGATTGTCATCTGTCCATGTTGTTGGATTTGGTAATTTGAGTTGACTTCCTAGTCTGGCTTTGAGTGACCAGGTAATCAGATTGTGGGTCACAATCCTGCTTGGTTGGAACCTTACTGGCGGGTCAAGCCTGCAATTTTGACACCCCCCAACTGAAGGTCAGCCTCCTCTGGGGGCAGGTTTTAAGGGAGTCAGGGTAGATTTGGTGGTTGAAACCTTCACGTTTGATGGTCAACACTGAGGTTGCCCAGTCTACATGAGGATTGTTCTTTTGTAACCAGTCTAGTCCCAGTACAATGTCAAACTTATGAAATTTGATGACAGGACCTTGGATGGTGGAGTGAAGGTTCTCAAGCATGACAGAGAAGGGGGCAGTTTCCCTTGTCATGGCAATGTGGTGTTCATCAGCCAGGACCATATTTTTAATCTGCAAAGGATTAGTGGCCAGCTTGAACTTATCCACAAAGCTACTGTTGACTAGGGTTTGGTCTGCGCCTGAGTCCAAGAGTGCTGAGCCTGCATAACTGCAAAAGCAGAAAGGATAGGACATCAATTTATTGGGATGTCTGGCAATGGTGTACAATACTGGGTCTTCCGAGGGCACCTGGATCATTGGGCATTGGTCCACGTCCTTGGGTCAGTATTCATTGTTGGGCAAGTCAGGAGTTGCGTGGGGAGAGCTTGGCTTGCTTAGTGCTCTCCCTAGGCTTTTTCCTCATCTGGGTTGCCTTGCGTGGCGGTGACGCGGAAATGGGTACAGTTTGACTGGCCATTGTTTCCATTTCCATGTCCATTGGAACCCGTGGGCTTGTGGTTGGCATTGTTCCTGTTGCCTCCAGGAGGTGGTCAAGAAGAGCGCCTGCCAAGATGGGAATCCTTGGGTCTTTCTCATTTCCCAGTTTGTGCCTTGTGCAGAGCGTTGGATGTCTGTTCCGCTTTTTCTGCTTCATAGTATAGGCTTTGCAGGTTGGTCACCTGGTCCAGGTTCACATGTCTCATCACGTGCAACTTGAGAGCGTTGTAGTACATGAAGTATGTGGCTGGGATGTTGAAGGCCATATTAGATGGTGCACAAAGGCAAAGTTCCTCTTAGGCGCAGGTGATTTCTTTTACAGTGCCTGTCTGGGTCAGGTTCTTTACTTGGCAAATGATCATGAACGCTGTTTTCTTTAGCACAAATCTTGCCAGGAAGTCTTGCTTAAAGGTATCCCAGTTCTTGTCTGTGTGCTCTTCATGCCACTTGTTGCACCAGGTGCCAGCATCATGGGTCAGGAAAATTGAAATCTCTGCAATCCAAAATTGCTGTATGCATTCCATCTGAGCTAGCTTGCTCTGGGCAGACTGGATCCATGTGACGGTGTTGTTGTTGTTGGCCCCGGCAAAAAGTTCCAAGGCAGCGCTTTGTAGTCTTTGGGCTACATAGGCGGGCATGGTGGTTTTGTTGGCTGGTTATGGCATTGCTGGAAGAGCTTGAAAGAAACCTTGTGCAGACATGGCGTTGAAGGCGGGTAGCAGTATCACTGTGTTTTGGTATAGGATAAAACCATCAGGTATCGCGGTACCAGGAGTGTACAGAGTCCAGTCGGGCGGGAGGCCAGAATATAATTCTGTCAAGGATTTGTTGGCCTCAGCGTGTGCGGGCAACAGGCGGAATTTTTCAAGATAAAGTAGGATGGAGAGCCTACCTGTGCTACCAATGTCATAACTGTGCTGTTTTAGCAGAGTTACAAGGGGAAAAATGTTTAGAAACTAGATAATAATCTTTATTGGGAGATAGTGATTACTAGTACATGTGAATCAATGGATAACAGGAACATGATTGGTGATCACACGGTTGGATGGAAGAAGGGCTGGCTTGATCCTGATAATGAGTCAAGCGCCAAAACAAGGTATCCACTGTAGAGGATTGTCATCTGTTCATGTTGTTGGATTTGGTAATTTGAGTTGACTTCCTAGTCTGGCTTCAAGTGACCAGATAATTAGATTGCGGGTCACAAACCTGCTTGGTTGAAACCTTGCTGGCAGGTTGAGCCTACAGTTTCAACATTAGGCCTAGGAGCCTTCTTTGATGTGAGACTTTACTTTCTTTTATTGGTTACATGCAGGCTTTCAGATTTCTGTTCAGCTTGTTTTCCTTTCAAAAACATGTCTTGGAGGTTCTTGCAGCAGCTCATCCCAAATTGATGTCTGAAGTGTGTGGGGAGGCCATTGTAGAAGTCCAGTTGTGATCTAGTATTATCAAAGTTGATGGTGTTGGGGGCTCAATCATGTATGTCCTCATAGGCTGCAATGTACTCCTCAATATTTCCTGTCATTTTGAAGGTTCTGAGTTCTGTCATGATCATTACGTCAGAGTCCTTTATGGCAATTTCTCCAGGAAGGTGGTTTTGAACATTTCCCAGACCTTGTTGTGATCAGGGTGTTGATCAAACCATTCACTTACAAATTGTGAGGCAGCCCTGGTAACATGTAGGGCAATTTCACTATCCCAGAGTTTGTGGGATATCCCACTTGTGTAAACTTATTTTATGTGCTTTGAATCCAGAGGTTGGCATTTTCACTGTGTAGTCCTGAGAAAGTTCCAATTTCTGCTGAGTGCAGGCGTTGAAATACAATGTTGGGTATTTTGGTTGTTTTGGAAATGGAGGCAGGTTCAGGATCCCATGTGTGCTGAGGAAGTTATACTGTTTGGTTGGTACAAGGACATTGTTGAAAACCACAAACTCTGCTGGGATTTCCTGTCCTTCTTTGTATTTTCTCTAGCTGGTAGGGAGTGCTATCTTCTGGGTTCTTTTTTTTGGAAGAATTTTTCTTTTAAGTTGTGTAGGTGTGAATAACCTATCTGTTTTACCACTGTCAATTAAATACTTCTTAGAAGTATAATAAACAAGATAAATGGGATGTTAATAAGAGAATGGTACTTTATTAGATATGAGTTTAGAGTATTATATAGTATCAAGAGAAGCCAAATATCATCCATGTACGCCATGGCAGACATGGGGCTTATCTAAGTAGTGTTCCTCTTATGTCATGAGGCTTTTCCAAGTTTTATTCTGCTTAGGACTCAAAATTTTTGATCCCCTAATAGATGGGCAAATGATAAGAGTGCCACCAACTTAATGATTAGTCAGGGAATCATTCAGAGAGCTGCTTGGGGAATCACTTTCCCAAGAGGTAGTGATCAAAAATGTTGCAATAATGGTGATCTGATGCTATAGTTGTCAACTTCTCAACCAGTACCTGTTCCAGGCCCAATACCTGACCTGGTCAGACCTGGGCAGCAAGCTGGGGTTCAGATCTTTCCCTGGCAACCCTGCCAGTGGCCTGCACCCTGGTTGACTGCATAGTTCTCCATTCCCCCAACAGATGCTGACCCATCCACAACTGGCTTGGTCTATATCTGCTCTATTGCATCTCCTCCATATAGGGGAGAGGGATCCCCTAGCTCTTCCCCCAGGAAGTTCATGCCCCAACCCTTGATCCTCCCTGGAAGCTGATTGCTGGCTATCTGTACTGTGAACTAAATGCTACAGAGGTTCTCTTCCCTGATGCCTTGAATACTAATCCCAAGACCCAAGCACAGCATCTACTGATAGCTGCTTGCCTACCTGCCTGGTGAAATCTGGGGGACCAGATTAGGCTGCAGCTGCTGATCAACAATGGAATTCACGTAAATGGCCAGATCTCTTTCATTCTTGGGCCCATGCTGTATGGTTGGAAGAGCCCCCTTGGATCCCTGTAACATCTAACCTGGGTGGTGGACACTATCTTGTTAGTCCCTGCCAATCTATGGGTAGGGCTGAAGATTATACCCAGCAGGCTATCCAGGGGTGTGGAGCTGGGGAGAGTGCTTGAAATCCCTGCTCCTGCCATTAGAGGCATTTAGAGCTGGTTGGCAGGGAAGGCAGATGCTGGAAGGATGGAGGATGGTGACCTATATGGGGTCAATGTAGGTAGGTCCCCCAGCTGCCCAACTAGAGTGTATGGTATTTGTTTATACCTTGGAGGGCTAACATACACCATCTATTAGTGCTTTGTTTGATATGGGTTGCTTTGGGATAGTTATACTGAGATTTTAAAAGTATCCTTTTGACCAGATGGGGTGATGATATAAATGGATAAAGTTTCCTCAGAGGGGGAATAAGTTTCTCTGTTAATGACCTATAGGTAGCTTTAAGGGGGTTTTACTGCTACTTTTCAGGAATATGATGCCTAGAAGCATTGTTAGGGTGGCTGTCCAGAGAAGTAGCTGCTGAACTTGACAGTTTTAGAAGGTCTTGAGAAAGAGAAGTTGGTTGATTTTAAAAGATACCCAAGCTAACCACCTGGGGAACAAATAAAGATGTAGCATCAAAGGATGCTTGCCTCTGAAGGCCTAGGTGGTGGGAACTGATGATGGTCAAGGTATGTACCCATTAGATTAGCTACATGATTGGCTATCATGACATGATTATATATCAATTAGTTGGGAGGTCCACTATTGCCTAGATGCTCTCATTAGATAAGTGTGAATGCTTGGCTATCATTGTATAAAACATAAAATCAATATATATTCTAGATGCTAGGATATTTGTATAAGTGTATCATGTATTTTACTACAAGAGCAGGGTACAAACCGTCTTGGTGAGATGTTCTCCTTTAATTTTGATACATATATAAAATCAAAGTGAAACAGTGAATATTATCCACAAACAACACTTTATATGTCAAATGATTATTTGGATCAGTTGGGTTTTAACACAGGTGAGTTGTGTGTTAAAAAAGGGGATCCAGTTTGAGCTGCAAAAAGTGACTTTTATTTGTATCACAGCAGAACCATGTGAATGGGGAAGCTTTGACTGTTGCAGCCACTGGGGAAGTTTGGGGCTTGCTTACTGATGAGCATGAGCGCTTAGAGGCCAGAAGCTTGAATTATAGTCAAGGAAGCATCAAGGTAATGCTTCAAGCTTTTGAGAAGGCAAGTTGGAAAGCTTATTTTTTATAGGAGGAAGCAAGCTCCAATAATTTAAGCTTCTGAAGAAAGCCATTCCAAAGGGGGAAGCATTCAAAACAAGGCTTTATAAATGAGAGGATGGCTGGAAAGTTGGAGGGTTGGCATCTTGGTCTGAATTTGGATCAAGATCTTGAATACGTCTTGGGTTTCAAACCTGAAGTTCATTAACTGAAGCACAGTTAGAGAGCAACTGGTGGCTTCACAAGGCATCCCCAGAGAATTAGCTGATTCAGAAGTCTGAAAAAAATGCAACTTCAAAGGTCTTTAAGAGGATCTTCTCTATGTTAACTAAATACTTTCACATCCCCTGAACAATTATAAACGTTTTGACTATGAATTTATCTCCCTGTATTTAATACACAAGTGCTGGGCAAGAGGAGCAATATAGACTGCTCTATAAAAGCTTTTCCAGAAGCCAGACACCTGGTGATGAAAGGAAAAGGTTGGTAAGAAAGAAAAACTTATGGCAAGAGGGCAAGATTTTCTTGTTATTGAATTCATTAAACTCTTTCAGGAATGTTATACACTTAAAGAAAAACAGACACAAGCAGAAATCATGATGTACAGGCTGATACCAGAATACTGGTTGGAAAAGAACTAGAGGAGTTTGCCGGAATCCAAGCACAATATAATACCCTGGCGTTGGAGCTCCTTCACTGAAGAATGTCACCCCAGCCCAGTTAGCACCTTGCTTTGATCCAGGACACATCTTGGTGTACTCAAGGAGTAGGGACACTACATATAGAACCCATAAATCATCAGGAATTTGGCAAGCATGAGTTTGGATAACTGAAAGAAGAATAAGAAGACTGTTGATTAGAAGATCACTGGCCAGAATATCATCATGAGTCTAGTGAATTTGGTGATTGGAGTTAACCTACCAAAGAAGCCCCACATATAGCAAAAAAGTGATAGATATCTATGAAGAATAACAAGGCATTTTTAGAGTATATATTCAAACAAGGGTCTTTAAAATACACCTGGTACTGTTTTTTGTTTAGAAAACAGGTCATAGTTGTGATTGAATTCTTGCTAAATTCTTTATAGTAAGGCAATACAGGGTCTCTCATAAGAGAGAATAAGAAGGCCAGCAGCATTATTACACTTATCTCTTTTGTGTGGGTCTATATGAAATTTTTGCTTAAGGGTATAGGTTTTAGGCTCAATGATAGCACAAGGCTATCACCAAATTTATTGTTTATTTATACTAATATGAAGAAACATTTAATTGAGTGATATCATTAAATGTTTGGTCAAAAACTTGTTAAGAATGGTGTTTGGTTTGAATGTGGAACTTGTGCTTGTTGTCTTCTGAATTAAAAAAACACTGGATTGAAAGTTTGATTGAAGAGTCTAGAGCTGTTTCTGATTGTTTGCCCAGTGTTGCAAATGAACCAACTAGAGTTCAGTATTTGAATTGAGGAAGACAACAGTCCACTAGAAATGACAGGAATAATAAGAAGAAGATGTTGCTTATTATAGAATACTGTGATTAATATACCATATGGGGAAAGCCACAAGGCCACAAGGGGGTGGCATGGCGGCACATTCCATGTAGGGTTTGTAGCCAAGGAATAAATTGTGCAGGATCAGTAGTTCAAATTGGTATTGCTCCTAATTAGTAGAAAGTACCTGCATTTTGATATTACCATTGGATTGGTTCATGTTGTTAGATACATCAAGGAGCAACTCATTGAGTGCCCCCTGTGTATCATAAAATACGTTGGCAGGCAAGTCTGGAAACTTGGTTGCAACACCAGGTTACTGTTAGAGTTTAAATTCTCAGAGTCTACATTAAATATAAGATGATAAACCAAATTCTGGACATTGACTCCTTATTTTGTGGTTGATTCTGATCCTTTAAGTGCTTGGGTGTATGTCCAGTATTGATTTTTATTATTTATTAAATTAAGTATGTTGGTTTCAGTATTATGTTCTTCTTCTAGCATTTTTTCATGTTCTACAGTGTTTTTGGTTGTTTGAATGATTTCATACTGTTTTCTTGAATAATAATTGTTTCTTTAGGATCCAAGCCAACTTTATTATTGTTAAATAGATATTCTGGGCCCAGATTTGACTGCAGAATTGAAGGTAACAAAATTTGGCCTACCATTAACAAGTATTTTCCTGGTTTTGTCTTGTGATTGGTTTCATCTTTGTTTGTGTTTATATCCTGGGACACCTGTTCTGTTCTGGATATTTTTGGTGTGGTTTTCTAATATGTGGTGTTAAAAAATGTTGGATCCAAATATGATGTGTGGGATTTGTATTAGGGTGATCCATGAGTAATTGGTTTTATCATAATACTATTAATAATATCAGGGTAAACCCTGATACCACAACTCCTCTACAAGCAATTATATTGTTAATTAGGCTACTGTGATAAATAGAGAGAAAGTTGTGGTGTGGTTTCAGATATCTTACTAAAGTTCCAATTTCTTATTGTTGGAAGAGACTACTAGATATTAAAGATAGGGGAATATTATCTTGATATATCTAATTTTCTATTCAAATTTGAGCATCAAATTTGATAGGTGTAGTAAAAAACTACCTACACCTCCTTAAGAATGTGGCTATACATTCAGTTCCTTTCTCCCTCTTTATTGTAAACAAACCATCTAAAAAATTTCCTGATCTAGCTCCTCTTTTGCACCATAATTTATTAGCCCCTTATTTTGCCTATAGATGGTCACCCTTTTTATCAATAAACATATACTTTTTATCACATTACTTTTATTTCATTTGATGTAGGTATTTACCTACCTTCAGGCCATTATATGCTAGAATTATAAATTTAACAGGAAGCTATATACAAGATGTTTCAGTTGTAGACACAGGCTGAGGAACTGCCAGGCCATTGAGGAGCTCCCACCACAATATTGGCTCTAACATGATTATTAATGAAAAAGACCATCCTAGCAAGGACTGGGGGCCACTGGATAGGACCATTGAGCCCACCAATCCTGTCAGTGCAATTTACATTACACTAAAGAGTTGGGTGTATGTGGTCTCATTAATGATCCCAAGATATTGTGGGCAGTTGGGCTAGGGGGTGATGGGAGGGGTCATGGGGACCAAATACACTGGCAGATGGTTGTATTTGTCCCTAAATAGGTGGGGCTGTACTGTGTACCATTATTCTTTGAGTTTTTGTTTTTTTAACACAAAGAGTGGACCCTCGTGACGCCAGACCACTGGTGGACAATAATAGTGGGGAATGGACCCACTGCCCTGAGTTGCAGTGCCACACATTAGGTTTCCCCCTATGAGCAAGTGTGTTGAGGCCTTTGTGTACTACCTCTAAAGAGCTCCGCCACATGCAGAAAATGCTTGACTCAAACAGCTTCATTATTTTTTGACTCTTTGATCAATTTAGTAAGACAGAACTAACACTTATTTAGCCCACAGGCAAAAGAAAGGCTCAAATAGACCAACCCCCAAGAAAATTCAATCCCTGTTTTTTCAGTGACACCCAACAGTTAATTCATGTGACATATTCCTAGTAAGTCTGAAATTACACACCACCTTTTTCATTTTCCTCTGTACTAGTAAGTTAACAACAAAAGTTCACATTAGAGGGCCCAAGAAGGCAAAAGTTCATAACCACCTCTACTGTGCACCATTAGTCTTCTCTGTCAAAGGTTTTGGGTTTGCAGGACTTTGCCAGGGGTCAGCAAGGAGGATTTTCTCTAATTTGAACTTAGAGAAGACCAGGTTCAAAGGGTATTCAGTGAAATTTATTGGACCAAAAGAGGCATCAGAAAGACGCAATAGTGAAGATGTGAGGTCTGCAAGATCTGCTGGCATGATAGCAGGAGTGGCAGAGCCTGTAGGATCTGTACAGATGACAAAGATAACAATAATAATATAATACATGAATTAGTTGAACCAAAGGCTCATATTAGCTTTAAATTCAAGATAATGATGGAGTTCAAATTTCACCTTGAAAGGTATAAGTACCATCTACTAGGCTTCATCTTTAGATCAGGATTCTGAAAAATCAGGTGGTAGGACAGTGGAAACTTGGGGGTGATAGGTTGGTATCAGACATGGGCTGAAATTATTGGCTGGTTTTAAATAATAGACAGTCAGATACTTCTTTTCACCAGCTTGTTCAAGAGAGGCAGGCAGGGACAACAGGCAATACTAGATTCAAGGCTTTGGAAAGTTCCTTTAGGATTCTTATTGGTGAAAAAGCAAAGTTCTTCATGGTGTTTGTTGAGGTGATTTACTACCACTTCATAGTAGCTTCTGGTGCTAAATATGTGACTTTTACTTGTAATTTCTGGTGCTGGTTACAGATTTTTTAACATAGGCTTATTCTCATTCAACTTACTCTCAGATTTAAGCCCAAAAAATGGGGGCAGCTGGGCCCTTGTCCCTCTGGGCTGGCAGGCCTCAGGAGGTGGGGCTCAATTCTTGTTCTGGTATTCGCTTTAAAAATAATAATGAAATGACATTTGTGACAGAATTGTAGATTGTGTGCTTAATAATTTATTAGTAAGGCTTTGCTATCTAACTTCATCTATTGAATGTCAAATCCTTAATAAATATAGCCTTGTAATTAGTAATCAAAGGTATAATAGCTACTTTCCTAGCTGAGAATATTAATTCCCAATTTCATGACACAGTAAAAAGTTTTGATACAGTAGCTTTAAGAGAAGCTTAGATTAATAGAATCAAGTCAATGTCAGGAATTGCCCACCATTCATGTGCTTGGTCAGACATTGAAGCAACAGAGGAGTAGGCAAAGGGCCAGGCTAGATAACATACTGGTACTAACTTCATAAGTTAAAAGATTTTATGGCCTATGAGGGGTCAGTTCACTCAGATGTGGGGTCATGAAATCAACAAGGCCATTCATTATCAATTAGAATAGGATTTTATATCCTAGACAACAAGGGGAAACTGTTGGTAGAGGCAGTGCTTCTCACCTGTGAGCTTGGAGAAGAATTATGGATAATTTGGGTATAAAATAATATGAGTTGAGTTTGTGGTTTATGAATTCTGGGTGTGGTACAAACCATTGACTGCTATGTATGACCCAAAAGTGAAGAAATTTGTATCTCTCAAGTAAAATTTCAGGCACAGGGAGCTCAGTGTGTAAGAAATGGCTGATACTAGCTTTGGTAGTTGAAGTATCAGCAGCTGGAAGTGAGGCAGACTCCTCAAGATATTGGGCTATATAAAAGTGATCTAAGCTGGAAAACTGCTACTAAAAATAGGGAATGAGTTGGCTGAACCAACAGTTCATAGCAATCTTTATTAGAAAATGGCAATGCTGTAAATGTGCTGTATTAGAAGAGTTACAAGGGGAAAAATATTAGAAAACCAGATAATGTTTTTACTTTGTTTATAGAAAATTATATAATCTGGGTGAATTCTTTGGGAGGAACAAGATTGTGTCAATCAATCAATTGGATTGGGTAGGGGTGGCTTGATTCTGGTACAGAGTGAATCACTAAATTAAGCTTCCCTGGGGATGAGAATGACATTAGTGTCAGGAATGACATTCCCCTCTCTCAAACCCCAAGGTTTGGAATGGGTTTCAACCCCTGGTTTAGTATCAGGGCCCAAGGGCTCCCAACTCTGATTCATTTAAACTATAGTCTAAGAGAAGTCCTTTATTTATTATTCAGACCAAGAATGATCACAATGAGGAAAAAGGGAACTAGATTCTTTTTATACCATTTGTATTGGTCTTTGAGATTCATTAAGATTACTCCTGGAGGTTCTTATCTCTCTATCTGGTGGGTCATGCTAAAAGTTTGAGACATCAGCTGATTAATTCTAATCATATTCCTTTGGCAAGATTAGAACTTTGCACTTTGCCTCATTTAGTCATCTAAAAATACTTTGGCAGGAGTTTCCTCATCTGGGGCTTTCATTTGAGCTCAAGGACGTCCAAAACTGATCACTAGAAGCTGAGATATAATTGAATTTGCCCGCTCACTAATTGTTGCTTGTCTTGATTTGAAATCCAATTTCACGGCCATTTTGGGACATGTTGACAGGGTTTTGAACTCGGCTCTTTAAATTATCATAACTTTTGATCTAGGGTACCTAAGCAGATCATAAAGGTGGCTTTCTGACAGAATGTAAGGTCTGAAGGCTTGGGGTAAATTATTGTAAACTAAGGCCTTTAAATCAAGAATGTTTATATTTGTCAAGTAAAAAAAGATAGGCAAGGTTTGCAACAATAACTGCCTTAAGACTCCTACAAGCTTATATGAAGTTGATATAGGAACTAAGGCAATTTATTAAACCTAAGAAAAAATAAAGACCTGTCTTAATGAATGAAGATTTGGTTAAAAAGTCAATCTCTAAGTCTGAGAAATGATCAGCACTAGCTGGGGGATTGAAACTGTCAACAATTAAAGTGTGTGTACCACTATAAAAATTGCCTAACTGATGAAAGAGTTAGTCAAATGGAATAATGAACCTAAGATGGGGAGATACAAGAATAAAAATATAGAAAAACACAAACCACAAAACCTAACAAGTACCTTTTTGGGGTGCAAGTCAAAAAATCTAAACTTATTGTTGAGACTGGTAAACCAAGCCTTTTTATTGAGCTTTGGTAGAATGAGGTGCAGATTTAAAATAGAAGTTTAACCTGTAAAGTTTAACTGACCTTGTGAGGGAAGAAATCATAGTTTGTGATCAACTGCTTAACTAACTTTAAAAAGTTAAGTAAGCATAAAGGAGACTTTGGAGGGAGAAGAGCAGTTACAGCAAGTGCTTAGGCGGTTTAAGCAAGCAAAGGGAAGGAAAAGTAATTTTGAAGCCTGGGAAATGACGTAATGAGGCGTATAGTGAAAGGTAAAACGTTTGTAAACCAATTATTAACTTGGCGTGTAAGTCCAGAGTTCAAATCCAGTGGCAGAAAGGTAAGGAGTTTTGAAAAAAAAAACTGTTGATCACTCTTAGATTAATAGAAGACTTGGGAAAGCATAATATCCAATCCAAAGTAATAAAGGTAAGGGATGAAAGAAAAGAGAGGGTAATTGGTGCAAGATGAAAATAAATTGGTCAAGTAGAACTGGGTAGTTTGGAGAGAAAAGCCCAATTAAAATGTTGACAGAATGGCAGCTACAAATGAAGGTGAATCCTGACACAGCAAGAGTTAGCTTCATTGATTCAAGCTTTTAAAACGTGACTTTTTAAAGCTACCATGTAATGACAAGCCATGAAATTTAGTTTGCCTGCAGCCTGCCTGCCCTGAGGACCAGGGGGTGCCAGCCCACATTTTTTTGGGATTGAATCCTCTCTGATTCAAACTTCAGGTGATCTTGAAGATGAAAATGCCAGCATAGCTGTACCAATTATTGTACCTAAGGACAGGTACCCTGCTGTCAGGGATTTCTTCCTTGACTACATCAATTATTTGGAGACCTCTGGTCAATTCAGCAAATTCAAGAAAACCAGCAACCAATTTTTAGATACCAGTGTTACAACTGGGATTGAACTAGATGGGGATCAAACCCAGAACCCTAAAGACAAGGTTAACGTTAGTCAAAACTCAAACAGTTCATGTATATTACCTATTTATGTTAAGCCAATTCATTTGGTTTTTGCTTTTGAAACTCAAAGTGAATTTGAAAAGGTTAGTAGTTTACAGTACAACATCACTTACTGCTGGCCTTCTGATTGGCTGGTTAAACTGTGGCAGACAATCACAGACCTGCTCTACACACCTTATGGTCAAGCTATGTACTCAATTTTAAATGATTTCCTGCCAACACACTGCTTAATTATGATCAGTTTTATGGCTTATTCCTGGAGCCTCTCTTCAGTTTATTTTGCTATTTATATTATTAAGCTCCATCTTGATCAGAATTTGAAAAATGTATTACTTTTGATCACAAGTGTCATGTAAATCCCTCTTATTTTCTAAATACCACTTAAATGTCCCAGCCTTCATTTTAAGGGTATTTAAGTGAGTAACTTTTATCCTTCACCTTTGTTCCAACAATAAAGAATTCTTTCTATCTTATCTCTGTCCACACCTATCTTTTGATCCTTATTTTGAAACCATGAAATGAATTTTATTCCTGTTCTGGTTTCTAGCTTCCTTCTTGGCTATGGAGCTAGCCTTGGAGAACCCAACACCAACTACTGATTGGCACAATTCATCCCCAGATGATTCTCACCAGAAGGAATCCCTTGCCCATGGTTGGTTTAAATATCCCTCTGGTCACTGGGGGCGCAAATTCCACTATGGTTGTTCTTCCACTCCTCCTCCTCCAGCAGAACCTTTGCTGGTTAGACCCAATGCTTCATTCTACCTGTTAACCTACTTGGCAGGATATTACCTTCTAGGTTGCTTCAGCTCTATGCTGGGGAGATTTGCCTATCTGGGCCACTTAGGCCATATTGCCATGGTCAGGGTACCCATTGAATCAGTAATAGTAGGGCTCAACTTAGGGGCCTTGGCCCGTCAGGTAGGTAACTTGTTCCCTATAAAGTGGGTCCCTGACACCTGCATTGCCTAATGAAGGCAAAAGAACTTCTGCTATTGGCTTGATAAACCTGAGTTCTACCCTGTTAATAATCAGAATTTGCTCCCCCAGAAAGATGCTGACTTACAAGCCACCTCTGGAAATGATGCTCAAGAACAGAAAGGTTATGTTAAACTTATAGATAACTCAGCTAATGAAAGCCCACCCTGTGCCTGTGCCAGTGCCATTTTGCCACCCTCAAATGGGGGCATCTTACCCACTTAAATTTTATTTCCTGATCTTATGATGATTTTTGATCAGTAAAGTTAAGGTCTGGCAGCGGGTTAAATATGAATCCCTAGACCCTGAGCCAGACTTTATTGCCATTTTTGAATAAAGATTATGAGATATTGATTTCCCCAAATATTGTCATATTTTGTCTTAGTTATCTGATAATTCAACACTAATACTTCTGGCCCACCTGCCTTGTTGCCTGCAAGTTTTTGTCCTCCAGGTGTCCACCTTAGCCCTGTTTACTTCATTGAGTATTCTTTAAAACCTGAATATAGATAGTATACCTCTGACAGTATAATAATACATAATTACTTGACCCAAACTAAAGATTTGACCAGATTTAACATAAAGGGTCCTTGGTTTATTACTGAACCCTAACTGTTTAAAGATAATTACAACTTTCTTCCTGCCTACCAAATAAATATGTTACACCTCTTGTCCCCAAACCAATGCCCATGTCTACCTCTGAAATTCCCCTAGACCATTTCAATAAGCTGTTTGGAATTGTGTATATCACCCTTTTGGGGGTGATTGACACTATTATCCTGGCTTCTAGCCTAAGGTCTTGGGTGAGAAAGAATGTCATACCTATTTAAGTTAGTGCCAATCTTATGGTAGGTGTCAGGGAGCCAGCCTGTGGGGGGTTTCTGGGAACTTGCGGGCAGACAGCCTGCAGGTCCTGCAGGCAGGGCCCACCATAAGATTGGTGCTAACTTTACAATATAAGATATCAATTTGCCCAGAAGAGCCCAGGGTCTGCTTGCGGGTATCATTGAATCAATCAGGCTGGTGAGAGTGATATACATCACTCCAAATATCTGGGTTGAAGTAGACTCACTGGCTGTAACAAATTCCTGAAGGCAGTTGGGCCGCAGGGTGAGAGGTGGTGTCATCAGAACTAAATAGGCAGGTAAGTAGTTGTACTTGTTGCAGAATAAGAGAGGGGTATGGTGAATTTAGTCCCTTTTCTGTAAACAGTCTCTGTCTCTCTAGTTTTAGCCTCTGGGTTATGGATTAAGATTTCCTCTAGTGTGAACTCTGAATATGTTGGGTTTGGGGGATATTCTGTGAAATGTACCGGGCCAAAGGGAGCTCCTAGGGGACAATATAGTTTAGGCAGCTGGTCCGCAGTTTCTACGGGTGAATAGGTAGGAGGCACTGCACTGCAGGAGTTGGTCTGCAAATGAAATAGAACTAAAATCAAATATGGGATGACCTGGTTGAAACAAAGGTTCAAGACATTTTATTGCAAGAATGGCAATGGGAACTTTCTGGCAGCCCATGGTATAAGTATACCTATCTGCCATAGAGAAACTTTTACAAATTCCTTTGGGCCTAGTGCTACTGTCTACCAGGTTTTTGAAGCCCTCAGTGGTATCCATAGTGGGAGTTATTTCAATGGCTGGTTTGAATTTAGAAGGATTGAATTCTCCCTTCAGGTTGTGAAATTTGTCATCTTTAGGTGGCCTGCATTCCGCAGGAAGTTTCTTTGCTTCCCCTGCTGTGGTGGCCCCAGTCATTTCAGGATCCTTGGCTTGGCCTGTGCTCTAATTTGTTGGGTTAACAGGAACCCTTGGCATGGGAGGCCTTGATGTAAGTAATTTCTGCTCATCAAGTCTAAGGAGATTCTCTGAAGTTGAATCCTGCTCTGATTTGAGCCCAAAAATCTGTGGGCGGCCTGCAGGGTATCAGGGTTCAAATCTCGTAGTTGAGGTTTCCCTATTATTATAGCCAATAGGAGTTTGTCATCTGTGACAGTAGGCTTTACCTGTCTGCCTGTGGCCCGCCCAATCCTTGAAAATGACGGGCCAGTTGCCCAAGGTTGGTTTCCTGACAATTAGTTCTTATTTTTTGTTTTTGTGTAAGGTCTCATGGTCTGGGGAAGATGATTATAAACTAAAGCTTTTAACCCAGTGATGTTTATATTAGTCAAATACAAAAAGGTGGGCAAGGTCTGCAATAGCAACTAAACTAAGGCTCCTAAGAGCTTATACAAGGTAAAATAAGGACTAAGACAATTTATTAACCCTAAGAAGATAAAATAGAGACCAGTCTTAATGACAGATGATTTGGTTAAAAATTCAATCTCTAAGTCTGGGAAATTGTCATGGTAGGTTCCATCATGCCAGGTATTATCCACCCAAGCAAGAAGGCTCAAAAAGCCAGAAAACCTTTATCAAAATTGACCAAGTTAACAGATTTAAATCAAACGGTCAATCAAAAATGGGTTATAGCTGCTCCAGTCTGTCAGCTGAAACTGGTTCCCCTTTTCAAATTGACATTGATAAATTGGCGTAATTTGAGGGTCACCCAATATGAGCTTGTCAATCAGCATGGCCATCAGAAACTAGTCACACAAGGGTTCTTTGCAACCTGGACCAGATACTTACTTGACAATGTGGAAGGAATAGGAGGTCAAGACTCAGGTGGTATTGCTTAGTCAATTTTTCTGATATATATTGAATAATTTTCCCTGTTTCAACTCTAAGAGTTGAGTCCTTCTAAATTTACTCAATAAAAATCATTTATCCCAAGTTCTAATTTTTGATTTTAAAAATGCATCCTGTTATCATGTTGTTGCAGTATATTCTGTACAATCTGATTCTGAACCAAATCATTTCTGGAAGATGGGGTCCTGCAGTCGGAACTTTGTTGTTGGTGCCGCCCAATGTTAATTTTGCGCCAGCCAATTTTGAAGCTCCTCCCCCCATTCCTGAAACTGAAAATTGGGTAGCCTCCCAATGTCCAGAATTTTACTCTGAAGATTTGTTGATGTTGTCTCAGGCCATTTATCTTGGGCTACTTTGGTTAGGATTAATTGTTCTGCTTAATCCTGGTATTACAATTGGAAATTTTACAAAAAGATATTTGAAGCCATGTTGGTGGTTAATCATTAATTTTATGTGGATTTAGGTGGTAATTCCCTATCACTTAGAAATGGCTTCATACTATCCTGCAATTTCTGTCACATTACTCAACTCTTCTACATCTGAGTTTTTGGAAGCAGTTTGTCATGAATTTGTGTTTTTCTTCTCCTGCTCTGTTGAGATATCTGCGTTTATCATGTTTATTTGTATCAGTTCCTTTCTGAACTTTCAGTTTGGGCTTTTCTTTAATTTGTGGTTTCCATCTCCAGTTGCAGTTGTTGAGACTGGATCTTCTGTTTCCTATTTCCGTTGTCATGTCATTTTGGCGTCCAGATTATTTCCCTGCTCCACCCACTGATGAGATTTTGTGTGAAGTTTTTTCAGCATTATCATTCTATTCCGGTTCAAGCCTTAGTCATAGATCCCAAGTTTACCATGTGATGACAAAGGTTTCTAAGGATGCTTGTGAATGATTGTTGTCTGCAGTGGAGCGCAATCCATGTGTTTTAACTGAAAGTGCATCTCTATACCATTTGTTAAAAAATTTGTGTGTATCTATTGGGGAGCTCAAAGTATATTGTAAGCTGTACGCCTTCCATCAGGGTACTACTCTGCTTTCAATATTCCTTCCTCAGTTTCTTGCCTACTGCCGTACAATTGATGTTCCCGAGGTGAATAAACTCTCATTGTTGTGGTTAGCAGTTGACCAGACTGCCCAGGATTTGGCGGTTTGGGATTCCCTGTTAACCACAACTGAGGCCCTGGTAAGCCAAATTCTTTCTCTGGTCTCAAATCTGTCTACTTTCAAGAAAGGTGCATTGGTAATTAAGGACAACCCACTGCGCGCTCCTGGTTTTCTGGTCCTTGCTCTGCGTTAGTTCCTTCCAACCAAAGCCAAGATTGTTCTCCCCCTAGTCTGTCTCAGTTGCAGTTGGCGGTGGTGAACAAACCCGCCGATGTAAAAGGGGCCCCAGTAGTGTCTGGTCCTGATAGTTCCTTGGCAATGCTTCAGCATGTTGTACCTGCCAAATCTTCTGTGGTTATGTCTGAAGAGGTGCCCCTTGTTCTCATTGATTGTGATAACCCCATTCTTCCAGCTGCTGTCCAATAGATGATCAAGCGTTACTTCCAGGAGCATCCTGCCTACTTAGCTGTTGTCCGTACCGCCGATGAAAAACAAGACCCTGCCTGTGAGAATTGGGGAGCAGGTTAAGAGGAAATAAAACCAAGCTCTCAACCACAATAAAATCGCAGTTTCAGCAACAACCAAAAGATTGCTGCCAACAATTCCTGGGAGGCCAAAGGGGAGAAGGAATCAACTGAACACCAAAAGCAACAGGCAAAACCAGAAGGCCAAATTAAACTAACAAATTTTGAACTTTATTAGAGTAGAGAATGATGAAGCAAGGTCTTTTACAACACTTACATTCATTAAAGTGATGTGATAGGATTAGGGTGGTAGATTGAATATCACAAACCAATTGACCAATGATATGAGCAGATACAAATGCATTTCTTGAGGCAGGAAGATCTTGACAAATTTTGAATGAACATAGTTGAAAGGAAAACTGAACCAACTAACATCAGAAATATGCTTTGGATGCAATTACCACTGCTCCTGGCCGCTCTTGCACATGACATTTAACCAGAGGTGTCTCTTGGGTGGGTTAGGCGGGGGCATCTTCAGAATAATTCTAAAATATTAAATTGATGGCATTTCTTGGGCTTTTTCAGTAACCTTTCAGATAAATATTCAACCATAATTTGGTAGAAATTCCCAAGCATTTGGCAGGAATTGAAGTGCAGGCCTAAGGGGGAGGCGTAACTTTACACTGCCAAGATAGCCACCTTTGCTGCCAATAAATATACTTCTGGTTACTTCTTGTTTTATGATAGAATTGATAACAGTCAGACTATCTACCAGCCAGCCATTTTTTTGGATACAGGTGCTTTCAAAAACTTTATGAGTGTGAAGACTGCCAACTTGCTCCAACTCAAGTACCACCCGGGAATGCTTGTTAGGGGTGGGAACTATCAGATGTTTCCCTCTTTCCAGCTGAAGAAGCCAGTAACCTTTGTGGTTTTGGGTCAGTCTTTTACCACAAGGTTCTCCGTTTGCTCCTCCCTGATGTATCCTATCATTTTGGGTGTGGGTTGGTGGAGAGATCATAATGTATCCACCTTACTGAAAGAAAATGTGTTACAGGTGGAACACTCTTTGGGTATATCTATTCATATTCAGCTGTTAGGTATGTCCAAAATGAAGAAATTCTCTCAGACTATTTTATTGGTTCCTGTCTTTGTCCCTGTAAGTTTAGATTTATCCGCATGTTTACAACCCTGGTCTGTGGCGTTTGACTCTACCAGAGGTGAGGTCCTTCCCAAGCACACTCAGTTTGACTTTGACTTTAAAGTTACTGTTGATCTGATTCAAATTGCGTCTCCTATTTACCCTTTAACTTTGAAGGAAGACACATGTTTGGAGGAATAGACTCATGACATGTTGGCAAAGGGATATATATTTAAAAAGGCTTCATCAATTTGCTCTCTGTTGTTGTTCGTTCAAAAGGCTGATGGGTCTCTTTGTCCTTGTGTTGACTATGGGAACTTAAATAACATCACAATCCCTGATCCCTATTTTTTACTTCTCAAAGCACAGATCTCTAGGTGTGTTGAGAAGGCAAAGGTATGTTTGAAACTTGATATGTTGAATGCTTTCAATCAAATCAGGATTACGGAAGGAATGGAATGATTGACAGCATTCAGAACCAAGAAGGGTATCTTTCAGTTCCAGGTAATGCCTTTTGGATTGAAGAATGCTCCAGCTTGCTTTCAGCGACTAATTGATTCTGTCTTGGGGGATCTTCTGGGTGTATGTGCCATTGTGTATATGAATGATATCTTGGTATTCTCTCCAGATGAGGAGTCGCATAAAGCCCATCTGTCAGCAGTGATAGAGCACATTCTCCAGGCCAACTTGATCATTAAAAAGAAGCAAATGTGAATTCTTCAAACGTAAGGTTACCTTTCTGGGTAATATTATCTTTGAGGATGGCCACATTATTGCCTCTGACAAGGAAGCTGCAGTTTGAGAGTATGTTACGCCTGTGACAGTATCCCAACTCCGTAGTTTCTTGGGTACTTACACGTTCTTGAAAAAGTTCACTCCACACCTGTATGAAGTGGCCACCCCATTATATTTGGCTAGTAGTAAGACGACTTTGGTCTGGACGCCTGAGTGCGCAAATGCGTTCACAGCAGTCAAGGCTCTTTTATTGTTGTCACCTGTGTTGAGACATGTGGATCCTGAGCTTCCTTCTGTGGTTTTCACAGATGCATCCAAATACATTGTAGCTGGTGTGTTGTTGCAGACTGCTGGTGACGGGATTGAGAGACCAGTAGGGTATTTCTCCCAAAAGATGGAAGCTCGTGAACGCAATTACATGATTTACAACAAGAAATTGTTGGCTGTTGTGAAATTATTAAAGCATTGGCATCACCATCTCATGCTGGCACGTCATCCATTTATAGTAAGAACTGACAAAAAAGCTCTTCTATATTATTGACAACCCAGGGTTTTGTCAGGTTGTCAATTCAGATGGCATGGTGACCTGACAAGATACAAGTTCCCTTACAAGTTTATTAAGAATTGGACAATCACTTGGCCAATGCACTAAGAAGGAATCTTTCTCATCTCTCAGATGCTAGTGTGGATGCTGAGTTCAACACACATACTATGTTTTAGATGAGGCTGTGATGCCTTTTGTATTGTCTTCACCTGCAACGCTGGCTACCATGTCCCTAACTGAGGGTGCAGACCTGGACTTATATTCCAAGGTTAAGTTTCTGCAACCTTTGTTCAAAGATTATGATAGGCTATTGGAGCTAGCATGTGCAAACCCAGTAGGTCAACCTCAGGGTTATCATAAAATAGGTCCCGTCTTATATCATCAAGGTTGCTTGTGGGTCCCAGAAGAAACTATTTGGGATGAAATCATGGAGACTCATCACACTTGTCCAACGGCAGGTCACCCAGGGAAAACAAAACAGTGGAACTAATCTGCCATCAGTTTTCCTGGAAAGGTTTGACAGTGCAGGTGGTAGCTTTTGTTTGCAATTGTCTGGTATGTGTTTGATCTAAAGCAAGCCGAAACAGAACTACAGGTTTATTGGTTCCACTGCAGCCTGCTGCAGGACCCTGGATGTCTGTGTTGGTGGATTTCATTGGTGAACTTCCCAATTCCAATGGGTTTAACGCAATCATAGTGGTGGTAGATTGCTTCACAAAAATGGCGCACTTTGTACCTTGCTCAACCACAATTATTTTGGTGGAAACGGCTAGGTTGTTCAATAGAATCTTTTCCCTACATGGCATCCTAATGGAGATTGTGAGTGCCCGCGGGCCTCAATTCATTGCTCAGTTCTGGGAAGCTTTCACTGGGATTCTAGATATCAAATTGTGTTGTTCCATGGCTTTCCACCCCCAATCCAATGGACAAACGGAGAGGGTAAACCAAAGTTTGGAGGTCTACCTATGTTGCTACACTAATGCACAATAAGATGACTGGTGTGATAATTTACCTATGGCGGAGTTCACATATAATAACACCCCTCACACGTCAACTCAAGTATCACCCTTCTATGCCAATGTGGGTTACAACCCTTCTTCTAATATGGGTCCTCATTTGGTTAGCAACATGAAAGCTGCAACTAATCAGGCTGCTGCATTGAAGCAGGTTCATCAGGAGCTCCAGGTTACTCTTGCTGCTGCTGTGACAACTTACAAGGAATATGCAGATCGCAAGCGCCAGGAAGGTCCAACTTACAGGCAGGTGATCTAGTCATGGTTGATGCTCGCAATATGAAACTGAAGGTTCCCTGTCGTAAGTTAGGGCCTAAACAAGTTGGCCCCTTCAAGGTCAAACATCAAATTGGTCTCTTGCCTATCGGCTAGATTTACCTCCTGCTTTCAAGATTTTCCACACCTTTCATGAATGTCTTCTTACTCCCTTTAAAGGTACAGAGACTCTTTTTTCCTAACCCATTCTTGTGGAGGGAGAACCTGAGTATGAATTAAATTGTATTTTGGCTTCTCACAAGAATCAACGACACTTGGAATATTTGATGTTGTGAAAGGTTATCCTGATTCTGAAAACTCCTGGGTTCCCCACTAAGATTGTTTCAATTTCCCAGATCTGATTCATGAGTTCTACAAGTGCAATCCCACTGCTATTAGTCATTCCAAACTTACCTTGGCTGCGATGAAACTCCCATCTGCCCATAAGAATTTCTCCTTATCCCATCTCCCGGATGGTGGTATTGTGCCCAGGGCTAAAGCGGAGGGTAATGTCACGGTAGGTTCCATCATGCCGGATATTATCTGCCCAAGCAAAAAGGCTCGAAAAGCCAGAAAACTTTTATCAAAATTGACCAAGTCAACAGATTTAAATCAAACGGCCGATCAAAAATGGGTTATGGCTGCTCCAGTCTGTCAGCTGAAACCGGTTCCCCTTTTCAAATTGACATTGATAAATTGGCATAATTTGAGGGTCGCCTAATATGAGCTTGTCAATCAGCATGGTCGTCGGAAACTAGTCACACAAGGGTTCTTTGCAACCTGGACCAGATACTTACTTGATAATGTGAAAGGAATAGGAGGTCAAGACTCAGGTGGTATTGCTTAGTCAATTTTTCTGATATATATTGAATAATTTTCACTGTTTCAACTCTAAGAGTTGAGTCCTCCTAAAATTTTACTCAATAAAAATCATTTATCCAAAGTTCTAATTTACTTTTTAAAAATGCATCCTGTGGTTGGGTTGTTATGATGTATTCTGTACAATCTGATTCTCATCAGAATCATTTCTGGAAGATGGGGTCCTGCAGTCGGAACTTCGTCGTCGGTGCCGCCCAATGTTAAATTCACACCAGCTGATTTTGCAGCTCCTCCCCCCATTCCTGAAACTGAAAATTGTGTAGCCTCCCAATGCCCAGAATTTCACTCTGAAGATTCATTGATGTTGTCTCAGGCCATTTATATTGGGCTACTTTGGTTAGGATTAATTGCTCTTCTTAATCCTGGTATTACGATTGAAAATTTTACAAAAAGATATTTGAAGCCACATTGGTGGTTAATCATTAATTCTATGTGGATTTGGGTGGTAATTCCCCATCACTTAGAAACAGCTTCATACTATCTTGTGATTTCCGTCACAGAAATGGTCTGTACTAGAGGGAGGATTAAAGCTATCAACGATTAAATTGTGTGTGCTACTATAAAAACTATCTAACTGGTGAAGAATAAAGTCAAAAGGAATCAAGGGACCAAGGATTTAAACTAAGACTAAAAATTGAAGAAGAACACAAGCCATAAAACCTAACAAGTACCTTTTTGGGGTGCAAGTCAAACAATCTCAACTTACTGTTAAGATTGGAAAACCAAGACTTTTTATTTTACTTGTTTTGTGAGGTGCAGGATTGGGGTGAGGAGGCTAACCAAGATTGGTTAGGTGACTTGGTGTTAAGAAAACAAACAAAAGCACATGTTTCCTGCAGTTTTAAACTTAAAAAGTTAAATACCAAGGTAAAGGGGACAGCAAGGGGAACGGCGGTTGCTTAGTAAACCTCGTGAAAGCAAAAAAGAACGGCGGAAGAGCGGAAAAAACCTGTCCGAAAGTGCTGGCATAAGCGAGTGAAAGTGAAAATGTAATTGATTTCGGACTTAATTAAATCAATCTAGCGTATAGATCCGTGGTTCAAGAATCGTCCGGGAAAAACGAAGGTAATCTTCGAACTTGAAACTAACCGTTAAATAGATAAAATTTAGCTAGTCAAGTGGCGAAAAGGATGAAATGATTTGAAAAGCCATTAAATGAAAATGAACCAAGATAGAGGACTTCAAAATTAAAATTGGTGTCCAAGAAAAGAGAATACTAGCAGCTAGAATAAAAAGGGAGAATCCTGACATTTTGGTAATTTGAGTTAACTTCCACATTTGGCTTTGAGTGTTGGGAAGTCAGTTTGAGTGGCACAGGATCTCTTGTACAGAACTTTGTCAGGGTCAACCCCGCTGCTTTGACAAAAGGAGTAAATACTATAAAATTTTGATAGTCTGGATGCCCCAACACATTGCTTGTTATTTTTTACAGCAGCATCTTTAAAATAGCATCATTTCTAAAATGTATCCAACTGAAGCTTATATGGAGTAGGATCTTAGGCCAAGCCCCAGGCAGCCACAGCCAGTTTTTGGCTCTGGACCACTCAGTTCAAAGATTTATTTAAACAGATTTAAATATTAGACAGTTCCGTTTTGGCTTTACCGGCCCAAAGCCGGAAGCTAGCCGGAATCATCCCTATTACAGAGACAGCAGCACAATCAAGCTAGTCGAAGAATTGATTTTAAAATTGATTCTTGAAGTGGTTTAAATTGCGCTGATTTTAAACCAAGATCGATCAAAAATCGAAGAAATCGCTGTAATGCCGATTTACAGATATCAGATATTCAGAATATTCAGCCCACAGGAGAACAGGTACAGTCAAGCCGTCAATAACATTAACGCCAGTCAGGCGGAACTCAAGGCAACAACAGTTAAAGAGACTAATATTAGAATCAAAAACAAGTTACAGAAAGAAGAGATGTTTTATTATCAGGAGCCAGGCACAATTTAAAGCTCACTGACAAGTGTTATCTTTTATCAGATATCAGTTATCCGAGCTGATAACGAAATCGGCACGACATCGCCAAGGGAGAGTTTTAGTTGTAATGCAGTGCCATTTGCTTTACTTTCACTGATCGGTCCAATGCCAAAATACATCCCCTAGATTTGAAAGGGGAAGCGCCAATCAAACCTTTCGAGTTAACTAAGCTAGGCTAGAGCTGGGGGTGTTTAAATTTATAAGAGCCAACCGATATTTAAGAGGTAAAAATCAATAGATTATGAAGTTGAAACGATAGCGCTAAACTTATCAGTTACTTATCGGAATGGAACTGGCTTAGTTTAGGAAAATTAATCGCGTCAAAGGGGATCTCTTACACATTATTATTAAGCACAATTACTTGATAAATAGACGAAGAATGCTCTATATAAATGTAACTATTTATACCAGTACCTGGGGCTGCTTCGGCCAAGCCTCGGCCAGTTTCTAGCTCAGAGTCACTCACATCAAAGATTTATTTAATTATATTTAAATATATGGTATTTACGTTTTGATTGTAGCTGACCAGAGCCGAAAGCTGGTCGGGGCAGAGCCGAAGCATCCCTACCAGTACCCACCATATTAAGCCCTGATAAATAAAACAGCTTTGTTGAAATACACTCAAATGTTTGTCAGTTGTACGTTATAAATAAAAGATCGCCCTAAGTTCGTTCGCATAAAAAGCTAAATACACCAAAATAAAGGGAAGTTCAAGACTTAATACATTCCCTTTACTTATGATGCCTGAGGCTCCTTTTAAACCAAGTACCGAAAATACCTTAAAAACAAAAGTCATCGGGATTAGGTATTGGTTTTTTAAACATGATCTAGAGATTGCTCTGCTTTTTATTTTATTACCATAAGATTATCCTTTTAGGGAATCTATTTTCACTATATTTTTTCTAGCAAGGTCATTAGTTAAGATACTTCAATAATTAGCTTATGCAATATTCTTAGCGTTGTCCCTCAGCATCATCTAATTTAGCTTTTTTAATTTTATACTTTTGAATAAGTATTGTCTTTCCCACTCAATTTAGTATATATATAACAGTATTTTGTTCAAGCTCTTATTTCTTTTTTTCAGCGGGTGTTCGTGTTCTGGAAAAACTGTAAGCATCAACTCTCTCTAGCTTGTTTCATATCTTTGCATTGTACTTAAATATAACTATTACTAACAGTGACTTCTAGACATTGGCATCTGTGATTCAGCTTCTTCTCCCTAAATGTTGCTGTTATACATCAAGATGAATTTTATAAGCTAGACAGTCACATTCCTAAAGATCCTGGTACAGGTTATGATAATTGGGACACTCCCAAAGCGATTGACATGGATAAGTTTTATGATGCGATAGTTGGTGCAACTTCTTCAGAAGTAATCGTGAAGAATAAAGCTCCGAAAGATGATACCATCAAGGATGCAGCAAGTTGGGTACGAGATAACATCAACTCCAGAGAGCGCAAAGAAAGTTTTCGATCCTTCAACACGCTATATTATTGTAGAAGGATTTTTATTCTTTCACGATCCCAAGTTTTTATCCCTTTTAGATGGGGCAATTTTGGCTTGGGCTGATTATCCTACTCTGCTTGAGCGTCGAGAAGCTAGACCAGGTTACGAAACCAAAGAAGGTAACTTTGGCTACTTTAGAAGAGAAAACCTGTGCAATATTCAACACCCCCTCAATTCCATTTAAGATTTTAGGTTTATAATCCAAGCTTTTTATTCGTCATTTTTCTAGACGATTACAAATTAAATCTAACCCAATCTCGCTTCTTTAGGCTTTTGGGCTGATCCCCCACAATATTTTGAAAAGGTCGTATGGCCCTCATTTCGCACTTTTTATCATAGTTTCACCTCAGATTCTATTGACAATGTCAGCCCTGCTATGTTCAACTCCTCTTCCTTGTCCCCTTGTCCACCTGCTCAAATCAACCACCCTGGCTTAAACTGGACAGAAAAGTATGTTGTTATTCGTACTGATTCATCAAAGCCACTTGGCCATTCATCTTTAGAGATCATTTCTCATTTGGCATCAATTTTATAGTCTCAAAGATATATTTAATCCTGACGTTGTTCTAGTTATCTTTAAACTTGAATGGCTTCAAAGCAATTATTTATAATATACTCTTTTATTTAATATTCCTCAATTATTAGTATGTATCGTTGACAACTCATATTTGCTCACTTATAAATTTCTAATTTTATGCATGAAACATCAATAATAGCAATTATAAAATTAACTCACTGGTATAATTTGGTGTTTGCGACTACATAAATAGAAACTTATTTTAGGCCTTTAAGGACCAAATGATGTTTTTTCTTAGGTCAACGCTTAACGTGAGAAAAAAATAACTAATCAAACAATCAAGCCTAAGATTCAATGCTGGCAGAATGACAATCATGGCTTGAAGTTTCCTATAGTTAGTCTAAAAATCATGGAGTTTTTATTTTTGACATTCACAAAAGCACATCTATATTTTACTACTTTAAATTCAGAACCTAATGGCAAAAATGCAGGATTGTCAAATCCTACGTCCAAATTTTGAATCACATTTGCGTTCAACTCAGATGAGTGAAAAGTAGAATATTTAATAAAATCAACCATTTAATTTGACTTTTTTTGATTTCTTTAAATTGGCAAATTTTGAATCCCTTGAGCAGATAACTCAACTAACAAAAGACAAAACACAGAAAACAAATGCGGGATACATGAGTCAGAAATCAAGAATCTAATATACAATTTGAGATTTCCTGTATGTCAAACAAATCATAGACAACATGTAAAAATTAACAAATTTGAAATTGTGGGATTGTCAAATTGAAGAACCAAATTTCATATCAAAAATGAGGTGAATTTAAAATAAATATAATTTATGGGGGTCTTAAACAGGAAGTCAAAGGATCTAGAGTGGATTTGTGCTAATTATTTTAGGAATTATAGGCATTCTCAAAAATTGCCCTATTCCAGTTTAGGACGGCTAAAATTTAGATCTTACTATTCACAAAATTAACATACTTAACAATAAAATTGACTAAAATAAATGCTCCTCTTATTGAGTTTATTTTTTTTAAAAAAATTATTGTGTCTTCTTCTAACAACAACCAAGTAATTGAGCTGTTTTCCGGCCTTGAAAAAATCATGCAGGGCTACACTGGGTCTTTCAAAAGTGAAGACTCTGTCTATGGTCACTCCTAACCCACAGGCCTCTCCCCGAGCACTACCCAGGAGTGTGTTCTTTCTCCTGTGTGCTCTAGCATGACCCTGTTTGCACACCACACACAGGCAGCTGCTAACCCAAAACTTATATTAACACTGGCATCAGGCAGCAGCTAATCAATTCAGATCTTCACTCAGAGAAGTGAGAATCCAGGAACAGCCAATCAGATGGCATCATTTGGTTTCCAAGATAGACACATTTCTCTTTCAGCCAATCAGCCTGCAAGACACAAAATAAAATTTAGCACCCCTGAAATTGTTCCGGAAATGGTCAAAAAACAAGGTATACTTATGACCCCTGGGAAAATAGCAAACATCATGGGTTTTGCAAAGTCCAATATTGCTGCAAACTTAAAAAGTCCATGTCAACTGTGGTCTCTCTCCCAAGAAGACACTAACTGGGTCATGTGCATCAACTGACAATGTCAAAGATCACACATATATAATAGCTATCTTGAAATGTGATCCTCAGATGCCGCTTGTTTTATGATTAAGTGGTACTATATAAGGATAGATAATGAGAGTATAAAAGACAAATTGTTGATTTCTCGAGAAGCAACAAGCCAAAATAAGAATATGGGGCTATTATTTAGGATTCTATAGAATTTTAGCAGAATAAAGTAATAAAAATTGAAGCTAATAAAATCATTATCAAGGGAGAATTATTGTTACGGAAGTAACAACTTCGAGGCCCAGGGCAGGAATCAAACCCGCTCCTAGCCTCCAGGCGGGGCTAGCGGGCGGGGAGATTTGCCCACACCTGGATTTTTGCTTTTTAAAGCAAATCCAGGTGTGGGAACCATTCCTGCCCTGGTGATAGCTGAGAGGCCCACTTTGGGCCCCAAAAGCTATGCCCAAGCATTGGTGGGTTTGGCTGGGCCTGGGAAGGCTATTTTTAGCTGCCCAGTAAACCCAGATCAAGCCCACCCTCCATTAAGTAATTTGGGGTCCCCAATTGGGGACCCCTTTTTTAATCAAGTTCTTTGGGCTCAAGAGAGCCTGTCAAGCCATTCCAAAAATGGTGATCACACGGTTAAATGGAAGAAGGGGGTGGCTTGATCCTGGTAATGAGTCTAGCGCCAAAACAAGGTGTCCACCATAAAGGATCATCATCTGTTCATGTTGTTAGATTTGGTAATTTGAGTTGATTTCCTAGTCTGGCTTCGAGTGGCTGGGTAATCGGATTGTGGGTCACAACCCGCTTGGTTGAACCTTGCTGGCGGGTTGAGCCTATGGTTTGACAGTGGGATGAAAGTTTTGGAAGCAAGTTTAATGCCATGATTTAAAAACATTTTTTTATTTTAATTCTTAAAATTTACACTTAAAGCTAAAAAGTTAGAAGTTTCAAAGTCTGGCTTACCTTGGTTTTCATTTTTTGCCTTTTAAATTTGAGAAATAAATTTTAATATTTTTTTTTGTTTTGTTAAATCTAAAGGTTACACTTATTTTACTGCTAAGCTCCAAAACAGTTATATAAGCACTGTTAGCTTCAGATAATAAACAATTATCAAACAGTCAAAGGCAGAAAATAACGTATTAATTACTGGTTGTAGTTGCAACTGTTGAGGTAAGTTTCAGCTTTTCTATATCAACTATTAAATAAATATTAACTTGAAAGATAGGCTTAAGCCAAAAATTTCGTTACTTGCCAGAATTTGAACTTCTTAGCATCAAGATTAATTTATAAATTACTTCAAACTTTGATTTCTTTAAAAAATTTAACTTTAAACATGATCCAATCTTAAGCCATATCATCTTAAAATAAGATTCAACTTATTTAGTTGTTTCATAAATTACTTTAAATTAGTTTACTTTCTAAGATATTTTACATGAAGGTATCAATCAGCAATCTGTTGTTTTGTTTCAGTTATTTTAAATTTAAAGCTTTAGTATGTCATGATGGAGGCTCTTCAAAATTCTGAAAAATTCACAAAATGGTATAAAACACCAGATCATCAAAGAATTAAGAATTAACAAAAATTTTAAAGCTGAAATTTGCAGATTGAAATCTGTATCAGTAGGCAGAGGTGACCATGTTGAAAATTGGTGTTTCAAGTTAGAAGATTCAACAGAAGGATTTGGGTTGGCAGGGGCACACATTCACTGCATGCCTTTTTAAATGTGAGGATTTCTCAGCACATTTTGACCAATTGATTTATAATGAATACTTTTATTTAACCTATACAAAGTAGGTTCCAAAATCTACCCCTTGGCTTTTACTGCCAACACCTTATATATAGGGGTATTCTCATATTACTAATCATCAGCTGCTGGCAATGTCTTCTAGGACATTCCAGCATACTCATAGTCTTGCTGTGCTGGTAAAGAAAGGGACAACTCTTCCATTTTTAAAAGTACAATCCTGCAATGCTGTATATCTAGCACAAGAGTGCCCTCTGCTAGCGGCACCAGATAGCACTCATATTTGGTATAATAAAACTTCATATTAAGACCTGCTCCCATTATTTTTTCTCAGAGCTGGCGCTCAATGTTAATTATTGCGGCGCTCTGGCGCTTTCAACACCAGGCTGGCGTCCCGGCACTTGATGTTAATTATTGCGGCGCTCTGGCACTTGCAATTATTGTGCTGGCGTCCTGGCGCTTGGTATCTGGGGTGGCGGCAACATGGGTGATTAATCTTTGGCAACAGCACCATGGATCACTAATCATGCATTTAATTATGGGATAAATGACACAAATTTCGAAAGGGTAATTGATTGGCCCTGGTTAATTGTCAATAATTGCCCCATGAATTAAGCTTTCCACAATCCCTGATCAACAATTCTTCACAGATAATACAGCCAAGAAAACTAGGGCAGAACAGAAGAATAAAATTGGTTGAGAAAGGGTGACTGGGTTTTTAAATACACAGTCTAAAAATTGGTCCCATAATTTTTTCAATTTCAAATTGGGAGGTGTCCAAATCAGTGCAAAGGCCACAGAAACAGAAAATCGTAGCCACAAACTGAGAGGTACCACACAAGATGTACAGAAGTTTTCAAACATTTAGATAAAGATATATTAGTCAATTTATACTTCATAGGATCAGCAATACAACAAATTTCAACTTTTTAGATCTAAATAGAAGATAATTTCATAGAAAAAAAAAGCGCTATTTGGCAAAAATGTCCAGCCATACAAAGGCCTACTCAAACTGGAGACAAATGTATGATTATTTAGAAATACTACCAAACACTAAAACACATGAGTTTTTAGTCACAGAACAAATCTACTATGTTTACTATGTTTTTGGTGAACACATGAAACTCAGTCATAAAAGTTACAAACTTGATCCAACAACAAACTCTAATAGCAAATTGAAACTGGATAACAAAAATATCCATATAAAAGCAAATTAATGAATCTATAATAATGTTACCAGCTTGTCCAATTAATAGCACAATCTAGAATATAAAAAGGAAATAAATATTCTGAGTGTCTGTTTTGGATTAAATTGTTTAAAAAATATTGAATTTATCTAAACAAATGATTAACAGTGCACACTTAAGACCAAAAATAATTAATATAGAAATCTAAAACCTAAATTGAAATAAATGGTAGTGACTCACAAGCCTAGGCTACTATATGGACAGATAAAATTAAATTAAATAAAATATATAGATAAAATTATTTTAATTTTATTTTATTTTTATACTAAAATGGATGCATCCCAACAACAGAGCTAAGGAGCCAAAGGAGTACACCATAGACATGGACACACTTATGGGTCAAAAAATTGAGTTAGTGCAAATACAAGTGCCTACTCAGGAAGGAGATAGGAGAGAAGAGTTCAATAGTGAGGTTACACTGACACAAACCAGCTCAAGGGGTATAAGCTGCTAGGGCACAGAGCATAAGCCCCAGGATCCAGAAGCTGATCTGAAACTACAACAAGGTCATCACCACCAAAACAGTAAATTATATTACCACCAAAAGGGTGTCCTTTGTATACAACCCTGTATACAGTAGTTTTAAAAGCTATGGCAACAAGCAAAAACAATCCAGATTTAAATGAAATGAACTAAGATTTAAACAAAATTAAAAATAAATGAATTTATATTGATTTACAATAGATTTGGGTTCATTTCAATTTCACTTAAATCTGAATTCATTTTGTTTAAATCTGAGTTCATTTCATTTGTCGCCGTAGATTTCAAAACTAC
This sequence comes from Entomophthora muscae, assembly GCA_014839935.2. Classification (NCBI taxonomy): domain Eukaryota; kingdom Fungi; phylum Entomophthoromycota; class Entomophthoromycetes; order Entomophthorales; family Entomophthoraceae; genus Entomophthora; species Entomophthora muscae. The sequence goes on from QTSX02002883.1 coordinate 204,106, forward strand.
TGTACCTGTCATGGATAAAGACATTTTGGTCAGCATCACTTGCCCTAGGAAAACCCAACATAAAGGAGCTTCCAATCAGAAAACATCAATGGTGACTTACAATGACCTGAATCAAGCAATTGACAGGAAGTGGATGGCAACCAAGCAGGTGTAACTTCAAACAGGACCCAAAAAGCTGCCATTTAAGGCCCAAAAAACCCAAAAGACAGGTAATTTGGTGTTTTTTGGCCCATAAACAATTTATGACGTCACAAAATTTTTGGTCAATCCTGGAGGCCTGGTGAAAAAGTTCCCCCTGCCACATCAGCATTATTCCAAAGCCCAATATCACTTGAAAAATTACCAGAACTATTGCAGTAGTTCAATAAACATCATAACTTACCACTAGTTTTACAGTTTTAAGTTTTACAGATTTTACAGAATATGGAGCTTCTCCTTGTGTACATGCCTGTGAGATATCTTGCTGGCTGTAGTGTCAATTTTGTGGTGTCTGTGGCCTCTGCTCTGTTCTTCAACACTCCCATTCTCAAAATTGAGGAAGTTTTTGAACCAGTATGTGTGATTTTCTACTTGCAAAATTCAGTGACTATTTTCTAATAGCTGATTTTTTTGTTGTCTGTTTTATTTTTCTTAGGCTGCACTTTACAAATGCCTTTGCTTGGAGATTTTTGCCTGCACATTTCAGCTTTACAATTTTTTACTCATTCTCAATTCTTTGAGCATTTGGTATTTTATACCTCATTTTTTGAACACTTCCAAATTTTGTGGCAACTCCACCATTACAATACCACCACAATAATGCTCCAGCTACTATCATGAAGAAGGTGAAGCCTGTCCTTGACATCATGTACAAGGCTTACATGATTGATAAAAAAGGGAAGATGACAACAAAAAGCCACAAACTATCAAACCACTGATGGGCAGCAGGTGCTCAAAAAGTTTGCTACATTCTATAGCAAAGTGCCTATGCCCTGTGTTGTGGCTGAGCCTGTGGAGTTGCTTCCCAATGCCAAAAATCCCAAGTACACTGTCATCCCTGACGCCATCCACACAACCTTTTCCAAACTCATGGAGGAGACAACTGACTGCAAGAAGGCTTTAGCAATTGTTGGTATTTTGGAAAAATCTGCCCATAGGCTCTGCAAAACTTCCCTGAAAACATGTACTGTTCTCCTTTTGGAGAAATACAAGCGCAAGCCAATCCTATTTTCAAGAAACACCTGTGGGCAATCTGACAGTGGATTAATAAAAGCTGCCATATTGAACTGGAAAATATTCAGTAAATGAGAGAGTCCACTTTTGGGATTGAGGCTTTGGTTTCCACCTGCTATCACACTGTGAAGAGTTTAAGATTCTTGTGGAAAAAACTTGGGGTTTCTCTGTACAATTGGAACAGCCCAGGAAACATCAAATATAGTCAGAAATACACCAAGAGGTACACTGCTCTGAAGGAAAGGGGGACAATCAAATTCTACTACATTGACAAGTCCTCTTTTGCGTCCTCCATGAAAAATGAGTATGGATACATCCCCAAAGGCAAAAAGAGCGGCATGTCCCAGCATGTGGCTGTCTGGTCTATTGCCTAATCAATGGTAGACCTTCTTGGTCCCCTTGGTATTGAACTATATCAGATGATAAAGGGTTCCCATAATAGTATGCTATTTATGAATTTTCTCCAATTGGTTCAGGAGCAACTCTGAGTCACCAGTTTGGGTGTCACTAATATCATAGTATTGGATAATGTTGGGCTCCACAAGGTGGCAGATATTCTCAATGAATTTCAGGTGATTGAGCCTGGTGTATAAATTGGGTTCCAAAAATTGGTCACATCTAATTTGCACCTGCTATTCCTACCCTCCTATTCCCCATTCCTCAACCCATTTGAGGAGGTTTTTGGGTGGCTAAAGCAAGTAGTCAAGAAAGGGGAACTACCTGGGACCAATGATTTGTTCAATTTGCTGCAGGTTAGTATCCATACCCTCCTAGCTGAAACCAAGGCTAGATTACTTGGCCACACGGATTTGTTTCTCCCTGTGTGCCTCTCCAAGCAGCCAATCAATTAAAGACTTAGCAATTCTGAATATTTTATTCTGCATTTTTATTTAGTTTAGTTTATATTGGAATTCTTTATATGAGCCCAATTGTTTACAATCATGTATAATAAAGATTAACAAGGCAAAGCCAAATGAATGAATAAATAGCACACAAAAATAATTCTTTTTTATATTTTGATTTTATTTAGTTTAGTTTATATTGGTGTTCTTTATATGATTCCAATTATATACAGTCAAGCATAATAAAAATTAACAAATCAAAGAAGGATGAATTAATGAATACACAGAAATAATTATTGTTATCTAATTATTTTATTTATTTAATATGAATGGTTTGATTAGAGTAGATTTTAAAGAAATCATACAAAAAATTTACTTGGGTTTAGAGCTTTATTGGGGTGTCAGCAACAGAATTCCAGGACTTGTTGTTGAAATAGACTAGAAATTTATATTGTCAAAGTGTATGTTAACATTACTTCTGTACTATATAGATTGTGGTAGCTTGAGTGCAGGAGCACTGTGATGAATTAGCCAGGAGGATTTTTTGGTGGAGCTGACATCCCATAGGTGACAGCAAGAATAACTGCATCCTGAATAACATGCTCTATTGAGCTATACCCAGGCATAATTTTTTCCCATCTAGTAAATGTCTAATTTCACCCAGTTTTATAAATTATGTCAAACAGGTTGTGTGCTTCTGCTGAAATCCCCATCATTATAACAAGACCTAAGTAATCAATTAAGTGAAGTCTCTTCCCCACAAAAAGGACTGAGAACTCACAAAATTTATTGTATAGGGTACTTATTTTATTTTTAAGGGACATGGTAGCAAAGGTTCTTTTCCATGGATGGCAGTATTCCAGTCTTGTTGGAGCACCAGGAGCACCAGGAGGTCTTGAAGTCTTTGAGGACGCCCACAACAGCGGGCAGGACGGCAGACAAACTATAGGTAAGGGAGGTTACTTTTTCTTTTAATTTTTTAGGACATGTGATAATGTGTATTCTGTTGGGAAACAAGAACAGACTTTTTCTTGTCCTCTCTCCATTTTGGTTAAATTTTGATATGACATGGTGTCAATGAAGTCCCAGATAAGGAGGACAAATAGCTTGCAGAATTTTGGGGGTGGAACATACTGGTTAAGGTGGAGCTTAGGGGGCCACAGCCAAAGCTGCAACCTGTCATTTGGTGACATCTTGTTTAGGCTGGAGCTCTGCTAGTTGTGTTGGGTTGATAGGGTACTTTTTGTTAATTTTTTTAACATTTCAGATTGGATGGCTTTTTTCAGAATCAGCTGACACCCTATGTGGGGAATGGAGTTGCTGTAAAAGGTCTGGGTCACG